>KQ993002.1:81758-105440 GCA_001598015.1 Dorcoceras hygrometricum
GTTTGCTGTAAATCAGATCTCTCGCTAAGCAAATCAGATCCCATCATACGACGTCGCATTCTTCCCGTTCAATGCCTATCAGATCTCTCCATCGCGCGCCCAAAACAGATCTTAACTAAACGCTGTCGTTTTGCTAAAAACACGCGGTGGATGCTTGCGCGCCTCTCGAATGCAGATTTCTCCCCAAATCTGGGTTGACTATGTGAAATATGGTTTGACCCGATATTTTATTTTTTTTTTTCGGGTTTTCACACTCAGGCTACATCATATAGATCTCTTCCTTAATGTTTCCATTTAGGAACACAGTTTTCACATCCATTTTCCATATCTTATAGTCGTACCATGCGGCTATGGCTAGGAGGATTCTAATTGACTTTATGTGAAATATGGTTTGACCCGATATTTTATTTTTTTTTTTCGGGTTTTCACACTCAGGCTACATCATATAGATCTCTTCCTTAATGTTTCCATTTAGGAACACAGTTTTCACATCCATTTTCCATATCTTATAGTCGTACTATGCGGCTATGGCTAGTAGGATTCTAATTGACTTGAACATTGCGACTGGTGAGAAGGTTTCATCATAGTCAACACCTTGTCTTTGAGTGTAACCATTCACGACCAGTCGCACCTTGTAGGTCAGTACCTTACCATCAGGCATTGGTAAAGGAGAATAGCAGTTCAAGCCCAGAATCAAGGGCAGAATTGAAGTGCAGTGATTGAAGCGCAGAGTTGTTCGAAGTGCAGATCAAGTGCAGCGCACAAGAGCAGTGATTGAGTGCGAAGACAGGTACAAGCGCAGTTATCGAGTGAAGATCCGATCACCAGCGAAGTACGCTATACCTCGCTGAACGACCAGCCGAAGGACCAGCTGGAAGGTCAGAAAGGAATTTAGAGCTGTATCAATGAGAAGAGAGACTAGCTCGATGTGCCCACCTTCGACGAGGAAGAATCTGCATGCTGGTGGGGCACTCGAGTAGTCGTCATACAACCAAGATGGTTCACCTAAGAAAACCAGCTTGGGGAACAGCTCAAATGAAGAATCTGCTCGATATAGGGAGCAGATTATAAACCAGATGGTTAAGGACAAACCAGCTGGACAAGCTGATTAAGAGCTATTCCAAGAAGAAGGGACTCTATCTATCAAAGTCATGAATAGTCATAAAATGGAAAAGAACATTGCTAGATAGAGAACCTTGAAACTCTGAAGATGATGAAGATCAACTCAAGAGAGGTTGCAAACGAGAGTAGAAGAAGAGATCTTTGAAGAATCAACCAGCTCGAACAATACCAACTTGATGCAGATTAGATTGATGAACAGGATGGCAAGCTGGTTAAAGTCAAACTAGCTCAAATGGCATGATAGATGCCATCAAACCCACGAGCAAGGTGATTTAAATACAATGCTATAAGACAAACATTGTTTAGTATTCAAATCGACTTGCTTGTATTGTCTACTCAGAACAGTGCTCATGTGATTAAACTGAAGAAAAGCCTGCGACGCATTTATTGACAAAGGACGCAAAGTAAAACAGTGTCAGAAGACCTTTCAACGTCTACTACTTTGTGTCCAACGGGAAAATCCATACGTCAGGCTATAAAATAGAGCACAAGCAGCCGGATGAAAGTGGCTGAGAGGAGCGAAGTCGTAACAGTGTTATGCAAGTCAAAACATATACATCAAAAGAACGCACAACACTGAACCTGGGAAGACAATGAAAAACCAGCTCGCACAAGGAGCACTTCCCAGAGTGTGTGAGAATTAAATCTTGAGAGTTTACGCTTATCACTGTAAATCTCACACATGATTCACTCACATATACTTTGAGAGAGCTTATTAGATTAGCTGAGTTAATCGAATTAAACGACTTCCATTGTAGTCTTTGGACAGAGACGTTAAACAAGTCTAGTTTTCTTTCGCACTGAGACGTAAAGAAGTGTCGTCTTTCTCACTGAGGCAGTAAAGAAGTGAGTCAGTCACCCGCAACTTGTGGGCTGATGTGCAGTGGTGTGGCTAGGAGTTCTTGCGGCTGCGGGTCATAGGAGTGGGTTGCTGCGAGGGTCGTTGTAATCAAAAGTGCAGTTTTGAGTTATTTTCCGCATGATTTTATATTACTCAATTTTGATTTCGATGCACAAGTATTCAAGAAGACTGAGCCATTGCAGCTCAAGTTAAGTTAACCAGAACGTTTGGCCGAGTGTCGAGATGATTTCAGTATCCAGCGAGAACCAGCATTTGTAGCTCTTGCTTTATAT
The DNA here is from genome assembly GCA_001598015.1 of Dorcoceras hygrometricum. NCBI lineage: Eukaryota > Viridiplantae > Streptophyta > Magnoliopsida > Lamiales > Gesneriaceae > Dorcoceras > Dorcoceras hygrometricum. Next base: position 84,015 of record KQ993002.1, read on the forward strand.
CGAGCTGGCTTCAACAACCAGCTGTAACCAGCTTGGTTATCGCAACACGGCTTCAATGCCTTGCTGAATCCTGCGTCTTATCATTCGGTCTGGTTACACCCTCGAAGTACCGATTAATGTCAAAATAACAAGTATATAGAGGGTAAATAGATCCTAAAAAAATGCAGGTTGCCAATTTGTTGGGAAGAAGTGGAGGAGAAGCAGTTTCTCTGCAAACCGGAGTCGTAGGCCTTTAAAATTTCAAGTTGGTGATCAAGTGTTCCTGAAAGTTTCTCTTTTTAGAAGTGTTATGAGATTTGGACTCAAGGGTAAATTAGTTCCTCGTTATGTTGGACCCTATGAGATTGTGGAAAGGATCGGTCCTTTGGCTTATCGTCTGTTGTTGTCACCAGAGTTGTCCTCCTTGCACAATGTGTTTCATGTGTCTATGTTGAGGATGTATGAGCCAGATCCTTCCCATGTGCTACAAACAGATGAGGTAGAGCTAGATCAAACAATGAGTTATGTCGAATATCCCTTGCTAATTCTGGACAGGAAGTAGAAGCATCTTAGGAACAAGACCATTCCTTTGGTGATGATCCAGTGGAGCAAGCATGGTAGAGAAGAAGCTACGTGGGAGTTGGAGGAAAGATGCAACGTGAGTGGCCTCATTTGTTTGGGTAGATAATGCATTAATTACAGTAGCTAGATAGCTTGTTGTTGTTTTCCAGGTATCTTGAACTCTTGGTTAGTAGCATCCTGGTGTGTATTTTGTTCGGCGTATTTCCAGATCTAGTGTTGTGGTGATATTTCTATGATGCTAAGTTTTGCCCAGTTTTTTAGTTGTTTCTTGATTTCGAGGACGAAATCTTATTTTTAGTGGGGGAGGAATGTGAGACCCGAAAGAATTTTTTGGAAAAATTAATTTAATTAATCGGGTTCAGCATAGACCAAATCAGGCGTGAGTTGATCTGGGACGGACCGACTTTGAGCTAGTATGCTTAGTGAAAGTAAGTGGGTTGTGCATGGATTTAGATTTGGTTTTGGTTTTCGTAGAACAATCAGATCTGGTTAGTTGGATCGCTTGTATATTGTTGTCGCAAGCCATTCTAGGTACGCTAAGTTGGATATTCGAAGCGGGTGCTGAAGCGACGTCGTTTGGAGAAACCAGCTTTGAGGAGTGCAAGTTGTTAGTACTGTGTGGACCGGCCCGGTTCGTGGTTTTGGTGTAAACCGATGCGGTTCATAGGTACCGACTGAGGTAAGATCTGAATGTGTGAGATCTGGTCATCCGGATCTGGGTTGCGATGCGATGACGTTTTAATGTCTCTATTTTTAACTCTGTGTGACGTCGTTTAGCGATATCAGCTTTGACGCTGGTAGGTAGTAGCTGAGTAGTGAGATCTGTCGATATGGCAAGATCTGTTGGGAACAAGAGCTGAACGGTACGAAGATGCTCAAATCTTTTTGACTCCTGTGCGACGTCGTTTAGCGATCGCAAGTTGGTATAGCGTAGAGGAGTCAAATCTGGTACAACGCTCAGATTTGAGCTGGGTACAGATGTGAGCCCTGTGTGTCGGTGGCTACAGTTCATCAGATCTGGGGGGATTTTTGAGTATATAAATAATTGACTTTGACTGTGGGCTCGCAATTGATTCCCGACACTTAGAAATATTTCCTTTCTAGAGTTCGATATCTCAATTCGTCTTAGAACCCTAGCTACTGTTCACCGGAGTCTATTTCTTCCGATTCTTGGCGGTAGACGACGTAGCTTGGAGCAAGGTTGGTATCGTTGGACTCCCTTTGCTAAGATCGTTCTTTCTGTACCTCTTTCGAAGGCTTTAGATAGCTAGAAGAAGAACACTAAGAAGCTACAGTGCGTCGTTTTTTGTAGACTGGCAGATTTGGTTCTTCTGTTCAGTTAATGCTTTGAGTAAGTACGAGATCCTACATTGTGCTTCGTTTAGAGCTAGTTATCATATTAGAAATGTAGGATAGAGCTGGGTTGAGCTAGTGGCTCCCAGTTCGTGTTTCTGTGCGTAATGTCCCTGAGCTGGTTATTGTTGTTTGGACAAGAAGGTGGTAGATATGAGTTACTCGGGACCCCTGTTGTGGTAATTGTAGCACAGAAGCTGAAGGTACGGATGTGAGCCTATATTTACAGCTTTGAGATGGACTTGTGTATAAATGGGAGTATGCTGTTATGTGAGCAGTGTGTATGCTGTTGGATTTTATGCTCTTGCTTGCATCTGTTCTGCTGTGTTATTTATTGCAAGCTGTTCTTATGCATACACACATGTCATGTTGTTATGCTCTGTTCTTCACAATCCTTTGCTAGCAGCCGCTATGAGAACTTATGAACTACCTTTGTTTGCTGTTGAGCTAATCCTTGTTGATAGGATGCGTGTGATTGAGCGCCTGGGTCACATTCTCTCACATGCACAGTGACCTTTTCTGCTCTAGCTAGTGCTGGTACTTCGTGTGATTGAGCGCATGGGTAGCTCCCATTCTCTCACATGAGTTGCGTCCATCCTTGTTCAGTTGGTGTTAGTACCATGTGTGATCGAGCGTCTGGGTAACTCCCATTCTCTCACACATCAGGATGACCACTCCCTTTCCTAGCATCCAGTTGTGTACAGTCGCTTGGATCCTTTGATTTCCCTATTCTCATGCATCGCATAGCAATTATAGTTTGCTCTAACTACTTGCTGTTTTATGTTGCTCTACGTACTGGGGTTTGACCCTATAACGCCTAGAAATTCTTGAATACGTAGAAATGAGTGCATGACTAGGGGGAAAATAATTTTAAATAATTACATGCCATTTTATGTGGTTTATTTATGTTTTTTATGTTGGATTGTATGCACTTCGTGTTCAGACTGTTTGAGTTCCGGACGCGTGGAAGAGACTAGGGACCATCAAGATGAAAATAATTTAAGATTTTTAAGTCCTTGGATTTTTAAGAATGAATTTATTATTTTTAAGCAGCAAATTTCCAAAAAAGGGGTTTTTATGATTATTTTCTAGGAGAACCCGTTTTTCGCCTATACGGGCTGTTTCATAGAACTTTAATGTATTCTAAAATTTGGGGAGGCATTTATTTCGAAAATTAGATGTTTTAAAAGCATGGATTAGAGTTTGGATTAACTTGGGAACTTAGTGGAGGGGTAAGCATGTAAAAATCAATTTTCTTTTCTTAATTAACTATTAGGGGTCATTTTTGTCACCCTCACTTTTTCATACCACAAATATTATTCAAATCTAGCCTCCTCATCTTCAAAGCAGCCGTCCCCCCTCCTCTCCTTCTCACCCCATCGAAAATTCTTCAAACTTGGTGATTCAAAGGTGGTCTTGTCCTGATCTCGCCTCCTACGCTTATGTAACTCGCAGATCTTCATTGTTCTTCACTAAAGGCATGTTATATCTCTCCTTCTCTCACCATTTAAATCATAGTATACTGTTTTTTTAAAATTATGTGCATGATTTGTATGTGTTTTGATTAAATCTATGTTTAAGGTTTGAGATCCATGCATGCATCATGTTTTTCAATACGTGTTTGATTCATTCTTGATCTGCTTCGGTCATGGGTGGTTCATGGGGATAGGGTTTGGTCCAAGGGTTGTCCAGGTAGTTAGTACATCGAGTTAGGATTATGTAGGTCCAAACGGGAAGCGATTTGGTCAATAAAAGATTTCGTTACGAATTTTATGATCAGCACATGTTCTGGCTTATCGTTTGTGCACGACAGTAGAGTTGTTGGTGTCGGTCAAGTCGTTCTATGTTGTCTGTGTGGTCAAGATTTATTTCAAGATCTAGCCCATTGAGTTAGGGTCACGTGGGTTAAAACGGAAAACGATTTGGTCGAGAAACTAATTAGTTATGATTTTTATGGCTAGCACGTGTCTTGGTTTCAGTATGTGCGCGAGCAATATCATTACGAGTATCGGGTTGTTCACCCATTGTTTCTTAATTTTTTGTTTCATTTATTACATTGACTATTATATTGAGTTAGAGTGACGTGGGTCGAAACAGGGAGTGATTTGGTTAGGAAATAGATTTTTAATGATTTTTATCGTTTTGTCGCTCGAAATGAGCCTCGTCGGGTCATTTTTGTGAAAATGGAGATTTCGAGTCTTAAGGGCTGCCAAAGTTCGTGGATGATTTATTTGATGTTAAACATATTTTGAGATGTTTTTCAGTAATTTTAGATTTATTTGATTAATGAGATTTTTGGAAATTTTTCATGACAAATTAATGCCTAGAAAAAGATTTTTAGCATGTATGGTTTTTAAATTGTCATGGATTGACCGGGTCGGTTAGTCGAGGGTCGGTCAAAATATTTTAAATTTGGTCCAAGTCATTTCAATTCTGGACCGATTATTTTAATTTTAAAATATAGGGTCCAATTTTAAGATTTTTGGTCAAATATTTTAAAGTCAAAGTTTTTAGTCAAACTTTTAATTAATTTGGAACTAATACTTTATTTTAAGTTTTAAAGTTAAAATTATGGTCTTTTGGATTTTAATTTAGTCAAAATTGCTCATGGAATTTTATTTAGTCAAAATTGGTCAATGGATCTTTATTTAGTCAAATTTTAAATATTTAAATTTTTAGCAAAGGATGGAGTATTTTAGAAATTTTAAAGGTTAAATTTAATGTTTTGGGTCAAGTCATGTATAAGGCTAAGTCAATTTAAGTTAAGTCTAGGTTCTTTTAGGGCTAAGTTCAATTTCAAGGTTAAGTCTAGAATTAGTGGGCCAGGCTCCTGAACGAGTCCTTAGCTGAAGTAGAAAAATGTAGAAGCCCGTGAATGTATATTTAATTATATATGTAGTATTCTATGTACGTAAATATTTTCAAGCAAAGGATTAAATATACATTTACGGGCTAAGATGTAGAAGCTCGTGAATCTATATTTAATTATATATGTAGTATTCTATGTACGTAAATGTTTTAAAGCAAATGATTTAATATACATTGACGGGCTAAGATTTTAAATTACATGATTTTATGAAATGCACGCATCACGAAATGTTTTATATAATATTAAAGGCATGTTCTAAAAGAAAAATGGAGGTATTGAAGTGACTTGTGGCAATGTGATGATGAGCGGATCCGGGATACCGGGTCCGGTGAGCCTCTATTAATGTATAATGATAGATGATGAGCGGATCTGGGAGACCGGACCCAGTGAACCTCTGTTAATGTATATGATGATGATGTAGGTCGGGTAAAACCGGCCTCATGTACATTGGTTTTAGATTGATCAATCGAACATGGTCCACACTTCATGGATATGACTCACACGTTTTTATGTTATGTTATGTCATGTCTTATTTATGTTATATGTATTATATGTTATGAAATGTACGAACAATGTTTTAAAATCATTCATGCATTCATGTTTTAATGTTATTTCATTATAAGTATGTGCCTGCATGTGACCGTATAAGTATGTACCTTGTTATTTTAAAAGATAGAACATACTGAGCCTTTAGGCTCACTTGGTTTAAATGGTGCAGGTGATGACCCTGTGGATTTTATCCCAATTAGCTGTGAGGACCTCTGAGCGCATGTTTCAGCAGTACCCCCGTGACCACTATGAGTCATTCATGCATTCATGTTTTAATGTTATTTCATTATAAGTATGTGCCTGCATGTGACCGTATAAGTATGTACCTTGTTATTTTAAAAGATAGAACATACTGAGCCTTTAGGCTCACTTGGTTTAAATGGTGCAGGTGATGACCCTGTGGATTTTATCCCAATTAGCTGTGAGGACCTCTGAGCGCATGTTTCAGCAGTACCCCGTGACCACTATGATGTCTTTATTTTGTTACGATGCACTTTTCAGTTATTTCACTTAGCATGATTAGTTTCTGCTACTTTGACATAAGCTCGTTTTTAAACAGTATGGATGATTTTATGTTTTAAAATATTCATTTATTTATGTTTAAAGTTATGTCGAGAAAATGATTTAAAAGGGAACGAGTCATACTTTTTAGTTTATTCCGCACATGTTTTTTAAAAAAAATTTTCTGGAGTACGGTTCGTTTTAGTTGGTATAAGAGCGGTGGTTCTGGTGGGGTATTAGCCTGCTGCGTGGAGCTCGGAAGTCGCACTACCAGTTTGTGAGTTTTACTGTTTTACGATTCATGTTTATGTTCGCATGCTGCATGTTTTATTCCTGCATGGGTTTTGGCCTTAGAATTTTAAGAGTTAGACGCTTAGTCATGCACTTAGATTTACGTGAGAAGATTTTGGTGTACCAGTATGCCTCCCAGACACGACAGGACCCAGCAGGATGATGCTACGCCTCCTCCTCCTCCCCCAACTCCTCAGTTGACACCTTATGAGAGGGATAGTGTGGATATGCTAGCCGGGATCACCAGACTTTTGGAGCGTCATTCGGAGCAACCCGGGAAGTCACATGAGGAGGACGTGGCTGAGAGGTTCCACAAGAAGGCACCTAAAAATTTTTCAGGGACTACAGATCCGCTAGTTGCTGAGTAAAGAACTGCTAGGAGTTTTATGCCTTAGGCTGTTGGGTTGAATCTAAGTATAACTGTAGATCTTCTAGAACTTGCCTTGAGAACTTAGACGGGTAGGACTAGCGAATCTAGTACTATTTTAGGAATCCATACTGTTTTGGGAACCTTGATTAATTGTAAACACGTGTCTGTGTGACGTTTCGATTTCAGTCGAGATCCGTGTATTAGGTGTCCCTGCCTATACTCAAGGGTGACTCACTCGTTCATCTCGAGTGCATTCATTCAGAGGATGGGTATTATTACGGAGAGCTTGGGAGTAGCTCTCGTCGTGACGGTTCCGTCAAGGGAGGAGTTGACGATGACCAGCATCGTGCAGGGATTGATGATGATGTTCCAGGATCATGCGGTCAGAGCAGACTTGGTCGTTTTGCCAATGTCAGGATTTGACCTCATCCTAGGTATGGATTGGTTGACGGAGTTTGGAGCGGTGATCGATTTTCAGTGGAGGTCAGTGACTATCAGGCCACCAGGGCAGGAGACTCTTATTCGAGGCAGCGAGGAGACCGCGGAAGCCTAGATTCATATCGTTTCTACAGGCCAAGAAGCTGGTTGAGCTCGGATGTCAGACATTCCTAGCCAGTGTTACCGCTTTAGGAGATTCAACCGGCCCTTCACTGTTTGAGGTGGAGGTAGTCAGGGACTTTGCAGATGTTTTACCTGATGATGTTGTGGGAGTTCCACCGGAGCGTGAGGTGGAGTTTTCTATCGAGTTAATAACAGGTACAATTCTATCTCTAAGGCACCGTATCGTTTGGCTCCTACCGATATGAAGGATTTGAAGGAGCAGATTCAGGAGTTACTTGACATGGGGTTCAAACGCCCTAGATTTTTTCCATGGGGCGCGCCAGTTTTGTTTGTGAAGAAGAAGGATGGCAGCATGAGATTGTGTATTGACTACCGGGAGCTGAACGGAGTTACAGTGAAGAATAAGTACCCACTCCCGAGGATAGAGGATTTATTCGATCAGCTGTAGGGAGCTTCGGTGTTCTCGCAGATTGATTTGAGATCTAGCTACCATCAGTTGAGGGTTCGAGAGGAGGACGTGTCCAAGACTGCTTTTCGGACACGTTACGGCCACTATGAGTTCTTGATGATGCCGTTTGGCCTGACGAATACCAGCGATTTTCACGGATTTGATGAGGGTTTCCAGGCAGTAATTGGACCAGTTCATTATAGTATTCATCGACGACATCCTGGTATAGTCGAGGAGCTTGGAGGAGCATAGGCAGCACTTGCAGACAGCCTTGCAGACGTTGAGGGAGCACAGATTGTATGTCAAGTTCAGCCAGTGCGAGTTTTGGCTTGAGCAGGTGGCATTCTTGGGGCATATCGTGTCGAGAAATGGGATTTCAGTTGACCCATCGAAGGTGGAGGCAGTGCAGAACTGAGGGATTCCAAAGAATGCAGCAGAGATTCACAGTTTCTAAGGGTTAGCAGGATACTGCAGCAAGTTTATCAAGGGATTCTCTTCGATTCAGTGCCCTTGACAGCCCTGACCAAGAAGAATGCAAAGTATGTGTGGAGTCCCTAGTGTCAGAGGAGCTTCGATCAGCTGAAGGAGGCTCTCACACCAGCGCCAGTATTAGTGATGCCGGTGGATCATGAGGAGTTTGTAGTGTACACAGATGCTTCCCTGAGAGGTTTGGGTGCAGTTCTGATGCAGAGAGGCAAGATCATTGCATATGCGTCGAGACAGCTGAAGAGTTATAAGCAGAACTATCCGACGCACGATCTGGAGCTCTTTTGAGGCTGGTCCTCTTCCTCAGGAGCCGGTTTCTCCAGGACCTGTTGTCCATCCACAGAACCCATCTGTTCCTTTGCCGGAGCCTGATGCTCCACCTCTGTTTCCTCCACAGTCTCAGCAGTCCTGACTATCTCTTCCACCTGCTCTTCCTGCTGAGCTGGTTGCTTCGTCTCTACTTTCTACTTTTTGTCTTCAGTTGAAAATTCAAAAAAGAGAATCTGTGGCTGTGCCTGCTGAGTTGGATGAATGTGAGGATTGAGAAATTCGAATAGTGATTAATCAGTTTTTCTTAGGATTAGTCAAAAGATTTTAGGGATTTCGAATTTCAGATTTTTAGGAATTGTAGTGAAGTTTGGTTTGTGAAGTTCAGACTTATGGAATTGGAGTTCAGCAGTTGCAATTTTGCTAGCGGGAAATGATCCCAGTAGTGTTTCAGCAGTAAGGTTTATCGCTGGGAGAAGTAAAGCCAGCAGCGTTTTTATGCGAAGGCTTGCGGGCAATTCAGCTGTTGGTATTTCAGTAGTAGTGTGATCAGTTGTGAGCTATTACGTGAGGAAGTCAGCAGTGAGTTACATGAGCATTCAGCTGTTGGTATTTCAGCAGTGGCGTAATCAGATGTCAACGGTAGTCAACTCAGCAGTGAGTGTGTAGCGGGAAGCAGCAGTTAGCGTTAACGCGTGTGCGAGCAGCTGTCAAGTGTTGGTCAACAGGTGAGTCGATTGCTGGTGTTGTTAACGTGGTTCAGCTGTTGCTTGTGTAAGATATCAGTTTCAGCCGTTGGAACTATTCTACGTTGTTTGGATAAGTTGGAACGACGGCGTTTTGGGTGTAACACTTTGTATCAGCGGCTGGTAGTGAGGCGACGTCGTTTTACCTTTGTTAGAGGGAACCCTGATACGATGTCGTTTGAGTTAGTTAGGCGTTCAGCTGTTGGTCGTTTTGTGAGAGATTAGTCCTCAGCTGTTGGAGCGTTGCGGCGTCGTTTTGATTAGTTGGTACGACGTCGTTTGAGGTTGTGTAATTGAAGTGCAACGTCTGTTGGTGTCGACTGTTCCCGCTGAGAAGAAACATGGACTCAGTTGTAAGATTTCTACTGTATCATTACCTGACGTCTGGTTTAGGGGAATAGCAGCTATTGTATGGAAATTTATATATATTAGTGTTAGCGACACTTAGAGCATTTTTCCACCCGATATTTCTTATCTCCATCTTCAAACCCTCGATAGCTACTGTTCAACAGAACATTTCTTCCCTAGATTTTTGTCGATTCCAGCCGTTGTTTTGAACGATATTGGTGGCGCTGGATTCTCCTTGAGTTTCTCTTTTGATTGCTACCCATTTGAGGTTGTAGTTCGACCTTGGAGAGGATCGCGAGGTAGCAGTGTTGTTCGATTATCTTCGCCAAGTGAAATTCGTGTTATAAATTCTGTGTTGAATTGATGGCTGAATTACGTGAACATATTTTACCTGATTTTGTTACTGATGTTCTGTTTTCACGTATTGTTATTGTATGCATTTAGAATTGATTATTTAATGGCATTAATGCATACATCTTGAGCCAGATTGATTGATTGATGTCCTGATTGAGAGCCACGTTGTGACTGGCTGACAGATGTGTGGCTGAATTACGTGAACAGATTTTACCTGATTTGGTTATTGATGTTCTGTTTTCACGTATTGTTATTGTATGCATTTAGAATTGATTATTGAATGGCATTAATGCATACATCTTGAGCCAGATTGATTGATTGATGTCCTGATTGAGAGCCACGTTGTGACTGGCTGACAGATGTGTCGTGCCCGAAAAGTCCAATGCTATCATCGGAGTGGTGACTGCCGGATTCGAGTGTCTACCACCGAGCTGTGATGGGCTGACGGGCCCCGAAGATCATGGACCGATGATTTCCCCGGTTGATACATTGTGTGGATATAGAGGCTCGACTTGAGTTGATTTGCCAGTTGATACACTGGTCTTGATTACCGATTCCTTGACATCCTCATGCATTTCATAACTTGATTTATAGCATGTTGCATGATTTGCTGTTTTGATGGCCTTCTTACTGAAGCTTTACCTCGTATTTCTTTTCCTGATTTTGTGTCTTTTGGGTCTGTGTTACCCATTTGCAGGATCTGCAGGTAACCAAGCTGGACCCAGTGGGGCGCCAGCTGGTCGATCCCCATTCCCTTGAGTCCCAGTCATATATTGTATTATGTATTAAACCAGGGAATGTCCTGTGTTTTTATGTATTGGGGATCTGTATCTGATTTGATATTTGATATTACCTATTTTGCGTATGAGTTTGATTTAACTTGTACTTTGATTATGAATATTTTTTAAATGATGATTTGAGTTCAGGCCCAAATTATTTCGAATAATTTTTAAGCCCTGTTTTACGCTTCCGTGATTATGTGCTTAATTTTGTGATAATCTTTGTTGATTAGCACGGGGCCTGACATTTTTGGTATCTGAGCTTAAACTGGGATAAGCTCGATTTCTTTTGATTACACTCGAGTCTAGGCACAAAGTTTTGATTTGATTTTTGATTGACTCTGTGGCTTATGTGATTATATTATCTGTCTCTTTGATATCTCCTATTAGTCTTACCTTGAGAATTGTTTAGATGCCGCTGAGGAGAGGTAGAGGTAGGACTACTAGACGTACCGCAGAGGAGTTAGGGCCTCGGATAGTGATGAGGGAAATCAGCAGGTTGAGAATGTCACGAGACAGATAGGCGAGATGGAGCTAATATTATCTAGGTTCCAGCGGACAAACCCTCTGACCTTTGCTGCTGCTGAGGGTGGTGCGTTGGCCGAGATTTGGCTAGTGCAGATGGAGGAGTTGTTTGATACTTTGGAGTACACTCCTGAGAAAAGATTAAAGCTGGCGGTGTTGCAATTGAGGGATAATGCGCAGCGCAGGTGGAGAGGTACTTCCCGTATCTAACGTGAGAGTGGGGCTGTGATTACTTGGGAGAGATTCTGTGTCGCGTTCTGGCAGGAGTATACCCCGAAGTCCTACTACAGCAGTCGAGAGCGTGAGTTTGATAATCTGAATCAAGGGAACATGAGAGTAGCTGAGTATGCCCGATAGTTCTCTTCTCTCTTGATGTACGTCCCCCATGTAGCCAACCAGGAGAGGACGAAGAGGAACAAGTTCATGAAGGGATTGAGGCTTGACCTGTTCCGAATGGTGTTGTCTGGTTCTCCTGCGACTTATGTTGACGCTGTGAATAGAGCGGTAGACATTGAGGAGAGTTTGTTGGAGGCAGAGACTCCGGTTCAGCCGACGTCTGGAAGTGCTTTTCAGCCGGTGCAGAGTATGTCGCAATCGTTCCAATATCCTCAAGGGTCGCACCAATTGAATCATCAACAGTGTAGTCCTCAAGGGAAGCAGTTCAAGAAGAAGGCGAATTCGAGTTCCTCTGGTTCTGTGGGTTCTAGTAGCAGTGGTTCTGGTAGTATGTCCTGTGGAGAGTGCGGGGGGGAAGCATCCGACTTCGCAGTGTCGTGGAGTTCAGGGGTCTTGCCATAACTGCGGAACTAGACCTCAGATTCAGATACCGTAGCAGGCCCGGGTGAATGCCTTGCGGGGGAGAAGGCTGAGGAGACACCTAGTATGTTTATCGTAGGTACATGTTCTATCTTTGATTTTCCTGCGAGAGTTTTAATTGATACAGGAGCGTCACACTCCTTTGTTTCTGCTGCATGAGTGTGGGTTGAGAGTTACCCCACTGTGTGATGTCGAATCTGTATCTACTCCTGCTGGTGTGTGGGTGATGTCCCGTGAGATCGTGGTGGATAGCGTGATTCGATTTGATCAGAACGTGCTAGTGGCGAATCTGATTGTCTTGGAGATGAGGTATTTTGATTGCATCTTGGGAATGGATGTATTGTCTATCTATAAGGCTACTGTTGACTGTTTCCATGGTGTGGTGAGATTTCGCCCCGATTCGGGTGAGAAGTGGGATTTCTGCGGCACGGATTCAAGGTCGAAGATTCCACTAGTGTCTGACATGGAGATGTTTAGTCTGTTATCGCTGGATAATGCTGGATTTATGATCTATGCGCTTGACGTTTCCCAAGAGTCACGATTGGAGTTGAGTGACATCCCGATCGTCCGAGAGTTTCCCGACGTGTTTCCGGATGAGATTCCTGGATTCCCTCCGAGACGTGAGATCGACTTCAGTATCAATTTGGTGCCCGGTACAACCCCGATTTCTAGAGCTCCGTATCGGTTGGCGCCAGCAGAGTTGAAGGAACTCAAGGAACATTTGAGAGACCTTATGGAGAAAAGCTTCATTAGACCGAGTATGTTGCCTTGGGGAGCTCCGATTCTCTTTGTGAATAAGAAGGATTGATCTATGAGGATGTTTGTTTATTTTAGACAGTTGAACAAAGCGACGGTGAAGAACAAGTATCCTTTGCTGAGGATTGATGACTTGTTCGATGAGTTGCAAGGATTGGTGGTGTACTCAAAGATTGATTTGCGCTCTGGCTATCACCAGTTGTGGATTAGAGACGCTGATGTGGCGAAGACACCTTTTCTTACGAGATATGGGCATTATGAGTTTCTTGTGATGCCATTTGGGTTGACGAATGCCCCGGCTGTTTTAATGGATTTGATGAATCGCGTCTTTAGCGAGTACATCGATCGGTTCGTGATTGTGTTCATAGATGACATCTTGGCGTATTCGAGGAGTTTGAGAGAGCATAAGGAGCATCTAAAATTAGGGTTGCAAAGATTGAGAGACTCGCAGTTGTACGCCAAGTTCAGTAAGTGTGAATTTTGGCTTGATAGAATTATCTTTTTGGGTCATGTTATTTCAGCGCAAGAAATTTTGGTGGATCCGAGTAACGTCGAAGCAGTTCTTAACTGGGAGAGACCTAGGAATGTTTTCGAGATCCGTAGTTTCTTGGGATTGGCTGGCTATTACAGACGTTTCATCGAGAAGTTCTCATCGATAGCCAGGCCTATGACTCAGTTGACTCAGAAGGATATGAAGTTTGTTTGGACTGACGAGTGCGAGTCTAGTTTTCAGACGTTGAAGGAGAAGTTGACTACTGTCAGGCCTCGTGCTCACATCAGAGACAAAACATACAAAAACATGCGGAAGCTACTAAAAAACGGGTAAAATTTTTGCTTTTGTCCTGATAGAAAGATGATATAATTTAAAATACGACAATACTCAAAATATATATATCCCAGTTCTTTAAATCCAAACTAGCACAAACAGTCAAGTACACAAACTGCCCAACAGCTGAATACAACAAAAGTACATACAGACTGCCAGCTATATAGATCTAAGCATCACCCGGGACATCCCGCCCGCAGTGATACCAGTGCACATAAATATTATACATAACTGGGACACTCTATCCACCTCCTGGGGCACCTCCAGCTGGGTTAAAACCACGACCAGCTGTAAATCCCGGCATACCTGAAAACAAACAGGAAAACAAACAATTTTTCTGTTGCTTCTGATGGGTGTCTGAGATTTCGAGGGAGATTGGTGGTTCCGAACCTAATCGACTTGAAAGAAACTATCATGAATGAAGCGCATTGTAGTCGGTACAGTGTGCATCCGGGCGAGAGGAAGATGTACCATGCCTTGAAGTCTCACTACTGGTTGGAAGGTATGAAGAGCAACATTTCTGGGTTTGTTGCTAAGTGTTTGAATTGCCAGCAGGTCAAGGCTGAGAGGATGAGACCTGGTGGTTTTTTGCAGAGTTTAGAAGTGCCTCAATGGAATTGGGAGCACATCGCCATGGATTTTGTGACTCATTTACCTCGATTGAATAGGGGATTCGATGCGATTTGGGTAGTGATTGATAGACTTTCGAAGTCAGCCCATTTCATTTCCTATGATGTGAGGTGTTCGACGAAGAAAATGGCGAAGTTGTACATCGACCATGTAGTTAGATTGCATGGAGTGCCTGTTTCGATAGTGTCTGATAGGGATCCAAGGTTCACATCTCGATTTTGGAAGAGCTTGCAGGCGGCGATGGGTTCGAGATTGGCTATGAGTACAGCCTATCACCCACAGAAAGATGGTCAGTCTGAGCGGACCATTCAGACTTTATAAGATATGCTGCGTGCAGTGGTGATAAAGCGACGGTGAAGAACAAGTATCCTTTGCTGAGGATTGATGACTTGTTCGATGAGTTGCAAGGATTGGTGGTGTACTCAAAGATTGATTTGCGCTCTGGCTATCACCAGTTGTGGATTAGAGACGCTGATGTGGCGAAGACACCTTTTCTTACGAGATATGGGCATTATGAGTTTCTTGTGATGCCATTTGGGTTGACGAATGCCCCGGCTGTTTTAATGGATTTGATGAATCGCGTCTTTAGCGAGTACATCGATCGGTTCGTGATTGTGTTCATAGATGACATCTTGGCGTATTCGAGGAGTTTGAGAGAGCATAAGGAGAATCTAAGATTGGTGTTGCAAATATTGAGAGACTCGCAGTTGTACGCCAAGTTCAGTAAGTGTGAATTTTGGCTTGATAGAATTATCTTTTTGGGTCATGTTATTTCATCGCAAGTAATTTCGGTGGATCCGAGTAAGGTCGAAGCAGTTCTTAACTGGGAGAGACCTAGGAATCTTTCTGAGATCCGTAGTTTCTTGGGATTGGCTGGCTATTACAGCCGTTTCATCGAGAAGTTCTCCTCGATAGCCAGACCTATGACTCAGCTGACTCAGAAGGATTGGAAGTGTGTTTGGACTGACGAGTGTGAGTCTAGTTTTCAGACGTTGATGGAAAAGTTGACTACTGCTCCTGTTTTGGCTCTACCGTCTGGATCTGGAGGATTTCTTGTATGCTCCGATGCTTCTCTGAGTGGTTTGGGTTGTGTGTTGATGCAGAACGGGTATGTGATTGCGTATGCGTCTCGACAGTTGAAGCCTCACGAGACGAGGTACCCTGTTCATGATTTGGAATTGGCTGCGATAGTGTTTGCCTTGAAGATTTTGCGGCACTATCTGTATGGTGAAGAATTTGTGGTGTACACCGATCACAAGATCTTGAAGTATATCTTCACGCAGTCAGATTTGAATATGAGGCAGCGTCGTTGGATGGAGTTTCTCAAGGATTTCAACTGCGAGATTCAGTATCAGCCTGGGCGAATGAACTTAGTAGCCGATGCTTTGAGTAGGAAAGCCCATCCTGATATGTTTGCATCTTTGAGTGTCTCGAGAGTCTACGAGCAGTTGAGTACTTCTGGTTGGAGATTTCAGCCGGGTGATCAGTACTTCTTGGTTTCATTGATTCGGGTTGAACCGCAGATTATGAGTGACATCAGGGAGGCGCAGAGAACTGATCCAGAGTTAGGTTCTTGGCCGTAGGAAATTTTGTGTAGAGGAT
This sequence comes from Dorcoceras hygrometricum, assembly GCA_001598015.1. Taxonomy (NCBI): domain Eukaryota; kingdom Viridiplantae; phylum Streptophyta; class Magnoliopsida; order Lamiales; family Gesneriaceae; genus Dorcoceras; species Dorcoceras hygrometricum. Next base: position 99,653 of record KQ993002.1, read on the forward strand.
CAGATTTGAGCTAAAATATTAGATGCCTTGTACAGATTTCAGCTTCCAGGAAGTGCCTGCTGTGTTGAGCGTGACCAGCGAGAGGCAGATTTGTGCAGGTTGAGTTGTGTCGTGCTTTGAGAAATCTGTTGTGGTATATTTAAGCTATTAGAGGTACGAATTGAGCAGCTCTAACATCTTTGAGCGTGGAAATGGCTATATTTCATGTTATGAAATTTGTTTGACTTTTGTTGTATGTTTACGTGCAGCAGACTTGATGAATTGATTGATTGTATGTTTTGTTTTGCGTAAATTGTGCATGTAGAAAACAGATATGAATTTCTTGGCATACATGCATACATCTTGAGCCTTCTGATGATTGATTACCTGATTGAGAGCCACGTTGTGATCGGCAGACTGATGAGTCGTGCCTAAAAGGTCCAACTCTATCATCGGAGTGGTGAGCGACTGAGTTGTTGTTTCGGAATACCATCGAGCTGTGATGGGCTGACGGGTCCTGAAGATCACGGACCGATGATTTCCCCGGTTGATACGCTGTGTGGATATAGAGGCTCGACTTGAGTTGATTTTCCAGTTGATACAATGGTCTTGATTACCGATTCCTTGACAGCCTCATGCATTTCATAACTTGATTTATAGCATGTTGCATGATTTGCTGTTTTGATGGCTCTTCGTACTGAGGCTCGACCTCTTATTTCTTTTCCTGCTTTTGTGTCTTTTGGGTCTGTGTTACCCATTTGCAGGATCTGCAGGTAACCAAGCTGGACCGAGTGGAGCGCCAGCTGGTCGATCCCCATTCCCTTGAGTCCCGTCATATATTGTATTATGTATTGAACCAGGGAATGCCCTGTGTTTTTATGTATTGGGGATCTGTATCTGATTTGATATTTGATATTACCTATTTTGCATATGAGTTTGATTTAACTTGTACTTTGATTATGAATATTTTGAATGATTATTTGAGTTCAGACCCAAATAATTTCGAAAAATTTTTAAGCCCTGTTTTACGCTTCCGTGATTATGTGCTTAATTGTGCGGTAATCTTTGTTGATTAGCACGGGGCCTGAAATGTCCCCTGTCAACAGATATTTGCGTGCCTGAGATCATGTAATTTGTGGAAGATCCACATTGACAGCATCTCCTGCGATTGAGGCTTCAGGAGCTAGAAGAGGTAGACCAGCTAGTGTGCGCAGAGTTTTGTGTTGCCTTGTGATTTCCTTAAGTTCTCGGCTTAAGAATCGAATCCACATATAGCCGTAGTTCACAGACGGCTCAGCTGGTTCGAAATTTGCACCGTGCTCATCTACCCTCTTCTGAACCTCCATCTCATAAAGCTTACACAATATTAGCGACCGTCGTTCAAACAATTCAGAGACCTGCTCCGTCTTCGCCCAAAACAGAAACTGCTCTTCAATCTGTTAGGAACGATTTTACCCTCTGTCAGTGTATGCGGAAGTTTATTTAGTTAATAACCGGCACTTAGAGTGAATAACCAGATCGCGTAAAAGACGCAGGATCTAGCTAGTTGCTGAAACCAGGTTGTGATGACTAAGCTGGTTCTAGTTGGATGCTGAAACCGGATCGCTTTTGTGTATGATAGGCTCGGCGCTAAACTAGCAAAGTGCAAGAGCCTGGTTCTAGCTGGTTATTGATACCAGCTCAATGAAAAACTGTGCGATCTTGTTATGCATTACTTGAGCTGCGATAGATCAGTGTTCTTGAATAATTGTGCATCGAAATACATATTGAGTAATGAATTTAAATCATGCGGAAATAACTCAACCTGTACTCTTAAATTCGAAGGCCTTTTAAGAGCAGATATAAATATGCAGTGCGTATTAAATGTACTAAGGCAGTAAATACATACGCTGATTTGTTTATGGAAGTTCGGAGAAAACTCTCCTACATCTCCCCTTCTTCCGCAACGGGAAGGATCCACTAGAAGACTTTGATTACAACGACCCTCGCTGCAACCCACTCCGACGACCCTCGGCCGCAAGAACTCCTAACCACACCACTGCACACCGGCCCGCAAGCTGCGTGTGTCTAACTCACTTCTTTACTGCCTCAGTGAGAAAAGACGACACTTCTTTACTGTCTCAGTGCGAAAGACTACACACACTTCTTTAACGTCTCAATGCGAAAGACAACTACACTTGTTTAACGTCTCTGTCCAAATACTACAATGGAGAGTTTTATCAGATTCACTCAACTCAACAATTTAGCTCTCAACTCTCATATGTGCGTGAATCTGTGTATGAGAAATATACAGTGTATGCTCACTCTCAAATATATTCTCACACACTGGGAAGTGCTCCTATTCTGAGATGGTTTCACCAATGCCTTCCCAGAGCTTGTGTTGTGCTTTATGCTATTTTACATTTTGGTTAGCACAACACTTCGCTCTTTTCTTTTGCGCTCTTCTTCTGTTGTATACGCCTTACTCTCCTTAAAATCTGCTAATCGTCTTCTTCATATAAATAGCCGCCCTGTGCAGATTTTTCCCGTTGGACAAATCTTTCCAGCCGTTGATAAGTCTTCAGAAAAGGTTCTGGCATGGTTGTACTTTGTGTCCTTTGCATGTAATGCGTTGCAGGCTTTATTTGACTTGAGCTCTTTTCATCGGCGATTCTACAGCCTTTCCTAACATCGAGCTCTGTTTGCTTGTTCCTGATGTGGACAAGACGAAACAAACCAGTTTGAACCAATTAAATTTGTCTTTGTATGTTTGTTCAAACTGATTTGTTTTGTTCAGGTCGGTTTGTCCAGATCGGGTTCCTCAGCGGGCATATTCATCATGCTGGTTGCTCTTCATCTTTAATATGTTCTTGAGAAATTCTGCATCCGCGCCTCTTTTTGTCTGCAGCTGAGCTTGTTCTGCTCTTTCCTACTCTTGAGCTGCTTCGAGGCTCCAGCTTTGCTCCATTCCCAGCTGATTGCCAACCAGCTGGGTGATATATCTATGAGATCAAGCTTCTCACAGATATCCTATGGCCAGCTGGTTTGTCTGCTCTCGGCTGGTCTTCTTAACTTCAAGCTGGTTTGTCCTTAACCAGCTGGGCTCTATTCTTCTCGTCATGAGCTCCCGTGTTACTTGCTTGTCTGCTTGATCCATTCATTCATACGCACTGCATATTTATATATGCTCTTAAAACTATTTAAAAGGCCTTCGAATTTAAGAGTACAATTTGAGTTATTTCCGCATGATTTAAATTCATTACTCAATCTGTATTTTGATGCACAAATATTCAAGAACACTGAGCTATTGCAGCTCAAGTAATGCATAACCAGATCGTACGGTTTTCATTGAGCTGGTCTCAATAACCAGCTAGAACCAGGCTCTTGTACTGCGCTGGTTTAGCTCCGAGCCGGTCATACACAAAAGCGATCCAATTTCAGCATCCAGCTGGAACCAGCTTAGTCATCGCAATCTGGTTTCAGCAACTAGCTGGATCCTACGTATTTTACGCTATCTGGTTATTCCCTCTAAGTGCCGGTTAATAACTAAATAACTTCCACATACACTGATAGAATTTAAAATCGACCGTCGTTCAAAAAATTCAGAGATCTCATCCGTCTTCTCCCAAAACAGAAACTGCTTGAAACGAACCAGACTCTAAATTTTTTTTTAAAACATGTGCGGAAAACATAAACTAAAAGTGTGGCTCGTTTCCTTTTCAAAAAATTTCTAAACTATTTCTCAACAATACTTTAATCATAAATAAAAGAATATTTAAAACGTTAAAACATCCATACGGCTGAAAACCAACTGAGTAAAGGTACTGGGAATAAACATGTTTAAAAACGATTATACTAAAAATATATCATAACAGAACTGAAACATAAAGGCGATCACGGGATACTGCTGCAGCAGGCGCTCAGAGGTCCTCACCGCCAGTCGGGATGCACTCATCAGCAGGATCATCACTTGCACTATTTAAACCTAGTGAGCCTAGAGGCTCAGCATGCTCTATCTTATATCATAACAAGGTACATACTAATAAAATCGCATGCAAGCACATACTTGTAATAAAATAACTTTAAAGGATGAATGCGTGCATGATCTTAAAACATTTCTTCATACATTTCATATCATACATAACATATACATACATAAGGCATGACATAGCATAACATGAAAACATATGAGTCGTATCTGAAGTGTGACCATAATCGATTGATCAATCTATAAACCAATGTACACGGCGGTATGGTTCACCCGACTTACCTCAGGATCCCTATATGTCACACTTCTATGCTGCCACTTCACCATGGTATCGACACATGGATCCGTAAGCTCGTAATACATGAACAGAAGATCAACGGGACCGGTATCCCGCATCCCCTCATCATAAGTTGTCACAAATCATTCAATCCCTTGGTTTTTGTCTTTTAAAATAACATGATTTTGACATTCATAAAACATTCATGATGCATGCATTTCGAAAATTATGCAAGTTTAAAAGTTTAGCCCGTTAATGTATATTTAATCCTTTCCTTTAAAACATTTACGTACATAGCATACTACATATATGATTAAATATACATTCACGGGCTTCTACATTTTCTACTTCAGTCAAGAACTGGTTCAGGAGTCCAGCCCACTACTTCTAGACTAACCATCAATCTTAACTTGGTCAATGATTCGAATGTTCACCCTTTAAAATCTTGAATACTTTTAATTCAATTTTGACTTTAGAAATAAATGGGCTAATTTTGACTAATTTTAAATAAATTCTGACTAAAAAAAATCAATTTTGACTTTAAAATCAATTTGGACTTTAAAATGTCAACTTAATTCAATTTTGATTCAAATAGCCAATTTAGACCAAAAGACCGATTTTGAACAAATTAAACTCCAGAAATCAATTTTTACTCAATTAAAATTCAAAGGCCTCAATTTTGACTTAAAATTCAAAAGTAAACATAACTCGAATTATTTTAAAAATTTTACTCAATTTTAAAACATCTGGCTATTTTTTTAAAAATTGAACCTTTGACTTAGAATTAAAAATAACAGGTCGATAATTAAAATAACTTGGACTGATTTTAAAACATTTGACTCGAGACACGATGAACCGATCCGGTCCAATCGAACCATCCAAATCGGTTCAATTAAACCGGTCCAATTCACCAACCCTATGCAAAACACACACATCGACATGCACCTATGCGACAGCCGCCACTCACGCCCTTCGACCGCCCAGCTCCAGCCGACCTGGCCGGAGCCCCACCGGCTGGATTACCCCCAAGTCCAGCCGGTCCTAACTTGACCAGCCTTGGCCCCAACCACGGTCGCACGAGGGAGCACGAACCAGGTGAGTGGGACGCATGGCGCACGCAGAAACACACACAGCGCACGGTTTTTGGTTTCTAGCCAACAGTTCGACCACGATTCTTAAATTTTGGACTACCCCTAAGCCACCCTAGGGTCCTCACTCGATATAATATCCATGAGCCATGACCCTTGGACCTTTCACAAACCGAAACAACATGAGATAAAGTCGAGAAACATGAAGCAAATTTCTTGTCATGCATGAATTAAATCAAGGATGCAAAGATCTGAAATAAACACATAAATTCATGCATAATTTCATTAAAATATGTTAATATGGTTTAAATGGCGAGAAAAAGGATTGATATCACATGCCTGGTTTGGATGGAGTAGAGATTTGCGAGTTACCGACGTTGTAGACGCGAGATCGGGGCTACCACCGGCTTTGGATCACCAAAAATTCACCAAGAATGGAGATTTTCGAAACCTGGAGGTTGAGGGGAAGGGAGGGGA
>KQ993003.1:0-14248 GCA_001598015.1 Dorcoceras hygrometricum
GGTACTTCGCATCGCAGATACTAGTCTACGAACTCGGGCGGCCTTATCCTCATTTTGACGGCCCAATCGACTAGGAACATGTTCAGAATACACAGCGACTATTAGATGTGTTTCATGATAGCCGTCATACCCACTATCACATCTAACATACGCTTTAGTGTAATCTAGGTCTTTACTCAACACAATTGTAAATCATTACACACATAATGAAAGTAAAGAATGCCATATAAAAGAATGCGAATATCATATATAAAGATCGTTTGTACAAGAGTCAATGAAAACCCACACGCCACAAGTTGGCTAGTTGGGCATCTACTCTAACATCCATGGCGTTGTGCGTTTTAGGCCCCAGTCTGGCAAGAAGGGACTTCTATGGCTACGATTCCCGATCAAAGATTCCTTTGGTCTGCGATGGAGATGTTTAGCCTGTTGTCGTTGGAGAGCGTAGGTTTTATGATCTATGCTATGGATGCATCGTTTTCTTCATGCATAAATCTTGGTGATATACCGGTCGCTCGTGATTTCCCCGACGTGTTTGAGGAGATTCCTGGCTTTACTCTGAGAAGGGAGATCAACTTTAGCAATGAGTTGGTACCTGGTACAACTCCGATCTCGCGAGCCCCGTATCGTTTAGCACCCGCCGAGTTGAGGAGTTGAAGGTACAACTTAGCGACTTGTTAGAGAAGGGTTTCATTAGGCCAAGTATGTCTCCATGGGGAGCTTCTATATTGTTTGTGAAGAAGAAGGATGGATCCATGAGGATGTGTATAGACTTCCGGAAATTGAATAAGGCAACAGTGAAGAATAAGTACCCTCTCCCGAGGATCGATGACTTGTTTGATCAGTTGCAAGGTTCAGCCATGTATTCGAAGATCGATCTACGTTCGGGGTACCATCAGTTGAGTATTCGGGAGCAAGATGTTGCGAAAACTTCTTTTCGTACGAGGTACGGGTATTATGAGTTTATGGTTATGCTTTGTGGTTTGACGAATGCCCCTGCAGTTTTCATGGATTTTGTTGGAGTTCAATAATTGCCCCTGCTAGGTAGAGCGATCGAACCGTGGCGCTTGTGTTGCTATACAGTTTAAAAGATTGGAGTTGAACCGTTACCACCAGCTATAGCTTTTGGTAAAGCGGCAAGCGTTCGGTCCTACAATTGGTATCAGAGCCAAGGTCACGGGTTTGATTTCCATTGATTGCAAGGAGTGCAATTATTGGGAGGGGGATTATTGGAGTTCAATAATTTCCCCTGCTAGGTAGAGCAATCGAACCGTGGCGCTTGTGTTTCTATACAGTTTAAAAGATTGAAGTTGCACCGTTACCATCAGCTATAGCTTTTGGTAAAGCGGCAAGCGCTCGATCCTACAGATTTGATGAATCGAGTCTTTCGGGAGTTCATCGATCAGTTTGTGATTGTGTTTATCGATGATCTTTTTGTTTACTTGAAGACTGCGATGCAGCATAAAGAGCATTTGAGGTTGGTTCTTCAGACACTTCGAGACTCACGGCTGTATGCTAAGTTCTCCAAGTGCGAGTTCTAGTTGGACAGGATTGTATTTCTGGGTCATGTCATTTCAGTTGAAGGTATTTCTGTGGATCCCGGTAAAGTAGAGGCTGTTGTTAACTAGGAGCGTCCCAAGAATGTTTCAGAGATTCGTAGTTTCTTGGGTTTGGCTAGCTACTACAGATGCTTTATGGAAGGATTTTCTAGCATAGCTAAGCCTATGACGCAGTTGACCCAGAAAGATGAGAGATTTGTTTGGACTGAGCATTGTGAGAGCAGCTTTCTGTTGCTCAAATAAAAGCTAACTACAACACCAGTGTTAGCTTTTCCGTCTGGTTCAGGTGGTTTGTGGTATGTTCAGATGCTTCGTTGAATGGATTAGGTTGTGTGTTGATGCAGAATGGTCGAGTCATTGGGTATGCCTCTCGTCAATTGAAACCGCATGAGACTCGATACCCAGTTCATGATTTGGAATTGGCAGCAGTGGTCTTTGCCTTGAATATTTTGCGCCACTACCTGTATGACGAGCATTTTGTGGTGTATACAGACCACAAGAGTCTTCAGTATCTATTTTCTCAGTCAGATTTGAACATGAGACAGCGTAGATGGATGGAGCTGCTTAAGGATTTTGATTGTGAGATCCAATATCAGCCTGAGAAATTAAATGTAGTTGCTGATGCATTAAGCATAAAGGCTTAAGTGGCGATGCTGTCTTCGTTGCAGATTTCGAAGGTTCATGAGCATCTAAGCACTACTGGTTGGCGGTTATACCCAGGTGAGGATTATGTTGTGGTGTCTTCTTTTCAAGTTGACCCACAGATTGTTGCAAATATTAGAGCAGCTCAGAGAACAGATCCATCTATCCATGAGTTGAAGCTAAAGGTTAGAGCTGGACAGTTGGAAGATTACACTGTCTCGTCTTATGGTTGTTTGAGGTTTTGTGGCAGGTTGGTAGTGCCAAATATGATTGATTCGAAGGAGGAGATCTTGAGAGAAGTGCACTTTAGTAGACATAGTGTCCATCCTGATGCAAGGAAGATGTACCATGCCTTGAAGCCGCACTATTGGTGGGCAGGTTTGAAGAGGGATGTTGCTGATTTTGTAGCGCGTTGCTTGAACTGTCAGCAAGTTAAGGCCGAGAGGATGATACCTGGTGGTTTATTGCAGAGCTTAGAGGTGCCCCAATGGAATTGGGAGCACATAGCTATGGATTTTGTAACCCATTTATCTCGTCCAGCAGAGGTTGTGATGCTGTGTGGATTGTTATAGACAGATTGTCGAAGTCTGCTCACTTCATTCCCTACAATATGATGTATTCTTTGAATAAGATGGCGAAGCTGTACATAGATTTTGTGGTGCGATTGCATGGTGTGCCTGTGTCTATTATTTCAGATCGTGATCCGAGGTTTACTTCCAGGTTTTGGAAGAGTTTGCAAACAGCTTTGGGCACAAGATTGGCTATGAGTACAGCGTATCACCCCCAAATCGATGGTCAATCTGAGAGAACTATCCAGATCTTAGAGGATATGTTGAGAGCTGTTGTGATGGATTTCAGTGGTAGCTGGCAAGATTCGTTGTCTTTGGTTGAGTTTTCTTATAATAACAGCTACCAGGTCACGATTGGTATGACACCATTTGAAGCTTTGTATGGTAGGAAGTGCAGATCGCCTATATGTTGGGAAGAAGTGGGGGAGAAGCAACTGTCTTCCCCAGAATTTGTGTAGCAGATGAGAGATCAAGTGGATCTGATTAGGCAACGCATGAAAGCTGCACAAGATCGCCAAACAAGCTATGCGAATAGAAGGCGTATGCCCTTAGAATTTCAAGTTGGAGATCTGGTTTTTCTGAAGGTTTCTCCTTTTCGAAGCGTTATGAGGTTTGGTCTCAAGGGAAAGTTGGCTCCTCGTTATGTTGGACCTTATGAAATTGTTGAAAGCATTGGTCCTCTGGCTAACCATTTGTTACTGCCGCCAGATCTGTCCTCATTACATGATGTGTTTCATGTGTCTATGTTGAGGAAGTATGAGTCAGATCCTTCTCATGTGCTAAGAACTGACGAGGTGGAGCTGGATCGGATTTTGAGCTATGTTGAAGATCCCTTGCAGATCTTGGATAGAAAAGAGAAGCAGTTGAGGGACAAGACCATTCCCTTGGTGATGGTCCAGTGGAGCAAACATGGTAGAGAAGAATCTACGTGGGAGTTAGAAGAGAAAATGCAACACGAATGGCCTCATCTGTTTGAGTAGATCTTGCCTTTAACTCCAGTAGCTATATTGTTTGTTATTGTTTGTTCCGGTTATCTTGAACTCTTGGTTAGTAGCCTCCTATTGCGTGTTAGAGGTTACTGGTTGTTTGGTGCATAGCGTGGTTATCCAGTTTTGGATGTTCTATGAGTTCCGGTTCAGATCTGGAGTTGTTGTTTGATTTTGAGGACGAAATCTTATTTTCAGTGAGGGAGATATGTGAGACCCGAAATATTATGGGATTAATTGAGTTAATTAATCGGGTTTAGCATAGACCAGATGTGGCGTGAACAGATCTGGGATGAGCCAGCTTTGAGCTAGTATGATTGGTTAAGTAATCGAGTCAGTATAAGCCTTCGAAACAGCTCTGAATTGTTAGAGAACTTTTGCGGGAGAATGTTCAGTTTTGAGGGTGGTGATCGCATTCAGTTTTGGAGGTGAAATCTGGTAGTCGCGCGTTATTCTGGGCACGCTAGTGAATTTTGTTAGCGGGTAACGAAGCAACATTGTTTTGGAAACCAGATGTGGAGTAGCGTGTTGTAGTGATACGTGGACAGGTCCGGTTCGTTGTCCCGGTTCGTGGTTTGGGGTAGACTGGAGAGGTCCAGGGATTTCAACTTTGACTGGTCAATGCTTGTGTGAGATCTGATCTTTCAGATCTGAGTGGCGATGTGACGCCATTTAGCGATAGTAGATTTGGTATTAGCAGGATGACGTGTCCAGTAGGAACAGTGGACTTCAGTACAACGCCGTTTTGAGAGACGCGTGTATTAGTTATTTGACTTGTGTTGCGACGTCGTTTGGTAATAGCGCGCTGTGTTAGCGTAGGATCCAGATCTGGAGTGTTACTCAGATCTGAGTGGGTATCAGCTTTGAGCCAAAGATGTTGGTGGTTACAGTTCATCAGATTTGGGGAACTCAAGTGGTATATATAGAAGACTTTGACCGTAGTCTTGCTATTGTTTCCCGACACTTAGAAATATTCTTGTAACCTTACCATATCGCGATTAGACCTGGCCACGGGCCGGTTTAGCCCGTGGCCTGACCCGGAACCGGACCGGAGTCAACGGGCCAGTTAACCGGGTCAACGGGTTTTGACCCGAAACCGGCCCGGAACCGTGGAGATACGGGCCGGTTACGTTTTGCGATATCCGCAACTGTTCGACCCGGAACCGGCTCGACGTGTCACAGGTTTTTTTGTAAAATAATATGTGAGTTGCTGGGATCGAATGCAGGCCAAAGTCTTTGAAGCTGAAGAACTAACCACTGTACTAAGTCCATCTTTCTGTACAAACTAATACTTTTTACAAAATATAAATATGTCATTTAACATAAAATTTTTAAAAATTGATTAATTTGTACTATCTTCAAAAGCCTAAACACCTTGATATAACTATATTGATTATTTTTAATTAATATTTGCATTTACATTATCATTCTTTCAAATATTAAACAAGTAAAGTACAATAATATAATAATTTATTCAAAAACTTCTCATGTCATTTCTCAATATATTACTATCATAATCATGCACTAATAATTTTTTTTAAATTATAAAAGTTTCATTTATCATTAAATTGAGAGCATTTGATTAATTTGTACAATCTTAAAATGTCTAAACACCTTAACATAACTATATTGATTATTTTAATTAATATTCACATTCACCCTTATCATTTTTTCAAATATTTAACATTTAATGTGCAATAATATAATAACTTACTTAAAAACTTTTCATGTCATTTTTTCGATATCTTACGTCATATCCATTATCTCAATATTTTACATACAAACATAAATATTATTAACTTTAAAATAAAAATTTTAATAATATATAATGTTTATATTGATGCACATGTAGCATATATATGTGCACTAGTGTAAGGTAAGGAAGTCATACAACTCGATTTAGCTGTTATATTAATGTATCATTATAACAAGAATGAGACAAATAAGCAAGTCATGTGAAAGCAAATATACTTTTGGTATTTTGTTTAAAAAAGGTAAACTAATTTCATTTTTCAAACGAATATAACTTTGGCATTATGGTTAATAAAGGAATTAATTAAGATGTCTATAACCGGTTATGAGATTTAACAATGATATAAACAATTAACCGAAGCAAGTTTTTAGCATGTGAGGCAACACACTGGACGAGAGGAGATCTACCATTAAGCCGGATAATTTGGAAGCACAATTTCTTCTTAACGATTGGTCGAGAGCTGCCACAAGAACACAAGATAGCCAAAATGATAGAAACGATGACGAAGACACCGAGGACACTTCTGGAACAACAACTTGAGGAGACCGAAGTAATTAGATTGATTTTTCCATTTAATTCGTCTTTAATTTGTATTATAATTTTAACTTCTTTTGTATTGTTATTCAATTATATTTATTGTTTAAAATTATTACACTTCAAAATTTCAAATTCAAATCGCAATTGCTATTCTTTTAAATTCAAATTCGAATTTGAATTCAAATTTTAAAATAAAAATAAAATTCAAATCAAAATTAAAATTAATTGACAAAATACAAAATTCAAATTCTATTCCAAATTCAACTTTTAAATTATAATTTGAAATTCGAAATTCAAAATTCAAGATATTGAAATTTAATTATAAAATTACCCCTTTTTTAAAAAAACGAAAGTTAATTTAATTTTTTTTTTAAAAAAACGAAAATAAATTTTGAAAATTTTTTTTTAGAAATACCGGTTCAGGCCCTGAACCGGCCCGGAACCGCCGGTTCTCAGACTTGGATTGGAACCGGTTCTCACGGTTCCGGTCCCGGTTCCAGGTTCATCCGATCCTAAACCGATGGGTCGGACCCGGATCCGGCCGGTGGCCAGGTCTAGTCGCGATACCCTAGTTACTATTCACCGAAGCTTATTTCCTTCGATTGTCGGCGGTAGACAGCTTAGACGGACATAAGAGTGGTAGCGCTGGACTACTTTTGTGAAGGCGCTTCGTTCCAGGCTTGGGTTAAGCTGGAAGAAGATCGCGGAGGAAGCTGCTTTGTGTAGTCTGTTACCATTTTGAGCAGATTTGCTTCTGCTGTTAAGGTAGCTTGTTGGTTAAGTGTTAGTTCCTCCCTTGCGCCTTGTTTAGAGCTGTTTGTTGATCTAGAAGGGTAGGACAGAGCTGGTTGAGGTTGTAGCTCCCAGTTCGTAGCTCTGAGCTTTACGTCCCTGAGTTAGCGTTGTTGTTTGGCTTAGCAGGTTTCAGATCTGGTCGCTCGGGACTACTTTTGTGGTAATTACAGCTTAGAACTAAGGTATGGATGTGAGCTTGTTTTACAGCGTTGGATTTGGCATGGATATTATGTGTGCTGCTGTGTATGCCTCTCTGCTGTTATTGCTTGCCTCTGTTGTATTGTTTTATTGCAAGTTGTTTCATTGCATACACGCATTATTCATGTTGAGCTCAGATCTTGTTAGTCGTGCCTTGTTGTCTTGATCTCTGCGTACCAAGATGCTTGTTTTGGAGGCCGAGTGGGTAACTCCCGTGTCCCTCATCTCCCTACTGGGATCTGTTAGCCACTATGAGCGGAGTGGATAGCTCTCACATGTCATGAGTTGGGAAACAGCAGGTTGAGTAATGTATTCTGCATCTGGTACCGTGTGTTGAGATGAGTGGTTAGCTCCCATATGCTCACACACCCCGTAGCCACTATCTTCCAGTTTTTGGATATCAGTTGTTGAGCAGTTTCTTGAGATCCTTTGGCTCCCTGCCTTCGATTGTAGCCTTGTTCTCATGCATAGCATTCGCATATTATCTATTGCTATTTAACTGTTGTTTCCAGTTGCTATCCGAACTGGAGTTTGACCCCGATGTCCCTCTGGGGCTGGTTGTCTTGTTGCCTGTGTGTTTTCAGGTTATCATGGTTTCTCCGCTGTTCGTGGAGTTGATCCAGCTGGGAATGCCCCCGGAGATGGATAGAGTGTCCCGGTTATATGTAGTAGATACATATGATATTTTCGTTATATTTTATTATATCTATGTTGAGCGAGAGACTCATAGTTTTTTTTGATTGAGAGTCACTCTATGTTGTATCGTTGTTTTATGTTGTATTGGCTTTTCAGCGTTGTAAAACCAGTATTTTGAATATCAGTGTACTGTAAATTATGTTTTAAAAGTCAGGCCAAAGCGAATAACTTTAGCCACTAATTTTAATACTTCGCTATCGTTTATTATGTGGTTTTATCTCTGATTGAGCATGAGGCCTGACACATAGCACGCTCATTTATATCTGTAGCTATTTATCTGTTGTTTATATTGCTCTCCATACTGGGGTTTGACCCCATGTCCCTCTAGGGCTGGTTGTTTTGCCCGTTTATGTGTTGTTCAGGTTACCATGGTTTCTCAGCTGGTCGTGAAGATGATTCAGCTGGCAGTGCCCTAGGAGGTGGATAGAGTGTCCCACTTATATATATTATTTATATTAGACAGTAGAGAAGTCCCCAGGGAAGACCCTGTGAGGTTGTGATGTTCTACTGCTGATTCGGGATATATCCTTGAAACGAACCAGACTCTAGAATTTTTTTTTAAAAACATATGCGGAAGGAAACATAAATTAAAGTATGGCTCGTTCCTTTTAAAATATTTCTAAATCATTTTCTCAAAAATATTTTAAACATAAATAAATGAATATTTAAAACGTTGAAACATTCAAGCGGAATAAATTCACTGAGTAAAAATACTGAAAGTAAACATGTTTAAAAACCAATATCTAAAATCGTATCAGGACAGAACTGAAACATAAAGGCGGTCACGGGGTACTGCTGCAACAGGCGCTCAGACGTCCTCACCGCCAGTCGGGATATACTCATCGGCAGGGCCATCACCTGCACCATTTAAACCTAGTGAGCCTAGAGGCTCAGCATGCTCTATCGTAATACATAACAAAGTACATACTAATAAAGTCGCATGCAAGAACATACTTGTAATCAAAATAACGTTAAAGCGTGAATGCGTGCATGATCTTAAAACATTTCTTCATACATTTCATATCATAACATATCCTATAACATATAAGGCATGGCGTAACGTAACCTGAAAAACTTATGAGTCGTATCAGTGAATGTGAGCGGGCGTATGACTGATCAGTCGTAATAACCAACGTACGTGGCGGTGTGGTTCACCCCGATATCACACGAGGATCCCTATATGTCACACCTCCTATAATTGCCACTTCACCATGTCGTGATCACATGGATCCATAGGCCCTATAATCACCTAAAACAGGGGATCCCCGGGCCCGGCTACCCGACTAACTCCCATCGTAGACTTTGCCACATCACTTCAATACTTCGGGTTTTAACTTAAAAAAACATGCCTGATCATTTCATAAAATCTCATGATGCGTGAATTTCTTAAAATCATGTAATTTAAAACTTAGCCCGTTAATGTATATTTAATCATTTCCTTGAAAACGTTTACGTACATAAAATACTACATATATAATTGAATATATACTTACGGGCTTCTACATTTTTCTACTTCGGTCAAGGATTGATTCCAGGGCCTGGCTCACTACTTCTAGACTAAACATCGTCCTAAACTCGGCCGGTGAAACAAATGTTCACCAAGAACCCCCCTAAAGTTGAGCCATAACCCCTTTAGCATTCCATCAATCGAAGCCATGCAAGAAAATTCAAAACCTTGAGAGGTGTCATGAGACAATGCATGAACCGAGATCATGGAAGGTAGATCTGAACATTACACATAAAATTCACACGAAATTTCATAAAAATCAGTCTAATATAGTTTAAATGGTGAGAAAGAGTATTGATATCACATGCCTGGGTTGAAGAAGACGTAGATCTGCAAGGTACGGACGTTCTAGACACGAGATCGGGGCGTAGCCGGATTTGTATCACCAAGTTTCTTAAATGGGTGAAGGTTTCTAATTTTGAGTGTTCAAGGAGTGGAGAGGACGGCTGATGCATGTATTGGAGGCTAGGTTTGTGTAATTGGTGTTTAAGAAAATAATGAATGTGCCTATAATGACCCCTATGTATTTAAATTAAAGAAGTACAAGCTTGCCCCTATAATTAAATTAAAATGTGTTTAAAACTCATGCTTGGGCTTTAAAGATTACAAAATTTCGAAATCTAAGCCTCCTCATATTTGAAAATGCCTTAAAACTCAATATACCAGCCTGCATAGGTGAAAAACGGGTTCCCCTCCAAAATAATTATAAAAATCCTAATTTCAAAAATAGTTGCTTAAAATAAAATAATTTCATTCTTAAAATTCCATAACTTAAAAATCTCAAAATTATTTTCATTCCGGTCGACCCTAATCTCGTCCACACGTCCGTAGCTCAAGCAAGCTGAAAATAACACATGCATATCATGCAGTATAAAATCATAAATAAATCACATAATAAGACATGTAATCATCTAAAAAGTATTTTTCCTCTATTCATGCACTCATTTCTACGTAGTCGGGAAATTCTAGGATTTACAACTCTCCCCCCTTAAATGAATTTCGTCCCCGAAATTGAGTACGTACCGAATAACTCCGGGTAGCGCGTCCATATATCGATCTCAGTCTCCCAGGTAGCTTCATCTCCGAGTGATTCTGCCACCAGACCTTGACCATCGGAATACTCCACGCTCTCAGCCTACGCTCCTCCCTAGCTAGAATCTGCACAGGTCGCTCCTCAAACGATAAATCTGGTGCCAACTGGAGCGGCTCAAAATCCAACACATTAGACGGGGATATCCTCACAAACACATGATCTCCCACAGCCAGCTCCAGATCTCGTCGTATCTGATCGGCATAACTCTTCTGACGACTCTGGGCTGTCCTCATCCTATCCCGAATCCTCGTCACAACATCTGTTGTCTGCTGCACTAACTCTGGCCTAGTAAGCACTCTCTCGCCAACCTCGTCCCAGTGTACAGGAGATCTGCATCTCCTCCCGTACAGCGCCTCATACGGAGCCATCCCAATCGATGCCTGAAAGCTGTTGTTGTACGTTAACTCTACCAGCAGCAGTCTCGAGTCCCACATCTGAAGATATATCACACACGCTCTCAGCAAATCATCCAAAATCTGAATGATCCTCTCTGACTGTCCGTCGGTATGCGGATTAAATGCTATACTGAACGACAATATCGTCCCCAATGCGGCATGTAAGCTCCTCCAGAACGTAGTGTGAATCTGGTGTCTCTGTCCGACACTATCGAGACTGGTATGCCATGCAGTCTGACCACCTCTCGGATATAAAGCTCTACGTACTGCGTCAGGGAAAAGTATTCTTCACCGGTAGGAAATGCGCTGACTTGGTGAGTCTGTCCACAATCACCCATATAGCCGTGAACCCTCTGGGACTCCTGGGCAATCCAACCACAAAATCCATCGTGATATGCTCCCACTTCCACTCAGGAATGGGGACTAGCTGCAACAACCCCGTCGGTCGCTGATGCTCTGCCTTGACCTGCTGACAGGTCAAGCACTCATATACGAATCTCGCTATGTCTTTCTTCATCCCTGGCCACCAATACAATGTCTACAAATCTATGTACATCTTCGTACTCCCTGGGCTCTCTATCTCAGTCTGTAGTGGCCTCTCAACTGACAAACAAGCCATCACTGCAGTCTTCCGGCTCAAAGCGTCTGCCACTACATTAGCCTTACCCGGATGATAGCTAATGTCACAGTCATAATCCTTCACCAACTCTAACCATCTGCGTTGCCTCATATTCAGCTCCTTCTGGATGAAGAAGTACTTGATACTCTTGTGGTCGGTGAATATCTGACACTTCTCGCCGTACAAATAATGCCTCCAAATCTTCAGCGCAAACACCACTGCTGCAAGCTCCAGATCATGCGTCGGATAGTTCTGCTCATAACTCTTCAGATGCCTCGACGCATATGCAATAACCTTACCACCCTGCATCAGAACTGCACCCAAACCTCTCAAAGACGCATCTGTGTAAACCACAAACTCCTCGTGGTCCACTGGCATAGCTAATACTGGTGCCGAAGTAAGGGCCTCCTTCAGCTGATCAAAGATCCTTTGACACTCGGGACTCCACACATACTTCGCATTCTTCTTAGTCAAGGCTGTCAAGGGCACTGAAATCGAAGAGAAGCCCTTGATAAATTTGCGATAATAACCTACCAAACCCAAGAAACTACGAATCTCCGCTGCATTCCTCGGAATCCCCTAGTTCTGCACTGCCTATACCTTAGATGGGTCGACTGAAATCCCATCTCTCGATACAATATGCCCTAAGAAAGCCACCTGCTCCAGCCAAAACTCGCACTTGCTGAACTTGGCATACAATCTATGCTTCCTCAAAGTCTGCAAAGCCGTCTGCAAGTGCTGTCTGTGCTCCTCCAAGATCCTCGAATAGATCAGAATATCGTCGATGAACACAATGATGAACTGGTCTAGATACTGCCTGAATACCTTGTTCATCAGATCCATGAAAATTGCTGGGGCATTCGTCAGGCCAAACGGCATCACCAAAAACTCGTAGTTGCCGTAGAGTGTCCTAAAAGCAGTCTTGGACACGTCCTCCTCTCTAACTCTCAGCTGATGGTAGCCAGATCTCAGATCAATATTCGAGAACACCGAAGCTCCCTGCAACTGATCAAATAAATGCTCAATCCTCGGGAGTGGATATTTATTCTTCACTGTGACTCTGTTCAGCTCCCGGTAGTCAATGCACAATCTCATGCTGCCATCCTTCTTCTTTACGAACAACACTGGCACGCCCCAAGGGGAAAAGCTAGGGCGAATGAACCCCTTATCCAGCAACTCCTGAATCTGCTCCTTAAGCTCCTTCTGTAGGAGCTAATCGATAAGGTGCCTTAGAGATAGGCACTGTCCCTGGCATCAGCTCAATAGAAAACTCCACCTCTCGCTCCGGTGGAACTCCCACTACGTCATCAGGAAAGACGTCTGCACTCCTGGCCTACAAAAAAGATATGAATCTGGGCTTCCGTGGCCTCCTAGCTGCCTCAAATAAGAAGGCCTTCTGTCCTTGCGGTCTAATAGAAATTGTCCTCTGCTGAAAATCAATCACAACTCCAAACTCTGTCAGCCAATCCATGCCTAGGATGAGGTCGAATCCTGTCATCAGCAAAACGACCAAATCTTCTCTAACTGCGTGATTATGAAACATCATCGTCAGACCCTGCACGACGTTGGTCGTTGTCAACTCCTCTCCTGATGGAACCGTTACGGCGAGAGCTACCCCCAAGCTCTCCGAAATTATTCCCATACACTGTGTGAATGCACTCGAAATAAACGAGTGGGTCTCCCCTGAGTCTAGCAAAGCGAGTGTAGTGATCCCAAGCACACGAATCTCGCCTGAAACAGAAACGTCGCACAGGTACGCGTTTACGGTCATACTAAATCCCAAAAGCAGTTTAGATACCTAAAAAAGTTCTAAGTTCGCTAGTCCTATCCGTCAAAGTTCTCAAGCCAAGTCCTAGAAGTCCTACAGTTCCCACCTTTGTTCACCTAGCAACTAAGGCAGCAAGTTTCCTAGCAATGCACTATCTAGCATGCAGTTCTAAAACACCAAGTTAATGACATGGCAAAACACGGAAAAAAATCTAAACGGAATACCTGTGAGTAAAGTCGTGTCCGGATCTGCAGCCTCAGCCTGCATCACGAACACGCGACCAGTACCCTGTCTCCTCTTAGGGCAGTCCCTAGAAACATGCCCTGGCTCCTTGCAGTGAAAACACCTACCAGTCCCTAGCATACAAGGTCCTGGATGCCGCTTACTGCACTCCTTGCAGACTGGAAACTCTACAGGTCTAGGGGCGCTGGCCCCCTGCTGCTGCTGAGATGGGCCCTTAGAAGGCCCCTAAAAAGGTCTCTTCGCTGGTGGCTGGTAAGGCTGGCCCCTGACGGGCGGCTGCATCTGTCTCTTCCTCAGATAGTCATCCCTCATATCTTTCCGGCCCCTCTCAGACCGGTAAGCCCTGTTCACTGCCGCCATATAAGTCTCCACATCCGCCATGTTGACATCATGGCGGATGTCAGGTCGCAGTCCATCAGTAAACTGCCTCAACTTCTCACTCTCAACTATAGCAATCAAGGGCACAAAGGTACACCCTCGCTCAAACTGCCTCACATACTCAGCAACCGTCTTGTCTCCCTGGCGGAGACTCATAAACTCCCGAATCAGCTAGCTCCGGGCATCCACTGGAAAATACTTCTCGTAAAAGACTTTCTTGAACTCTCCCCAAGACAGGCTCTCCAAATACTGTCCAACCACTGCGCCTTTCCACCATAGAGCAGCTTCTCCCTTCAGCATGAAAATAGCACAACGGACCTTGTCGGCGTCCGCCAGCCCCATGTAGTCATATATAGTCTCCATGGATCGGATCCACTCCTCAGCAACAAGTGGATCAGTGGTGCCAGCAAACTCCTTAGGTCCCTGCTTACGGAACCTCTCTGCAACGTCCTCTTCATGCGACTTCTTGGGTCGCTCTGACTGACGCTCCAATAGCCTGGTAATCCCAGC
>KQ993003.1:14424-28046 GCA_001598015.1 Dorcoceras hygrometricum
ATTTTGACTTTTAAAATCAATTTAAATCAATTTTAACCTCAAAAGCCGATTTTGACCAAAAGACCGATTTTGACCAAATTAAATCCCAAAAATTGATTCTAACTTAATTAAAATACCTAAAGCCCTAATTTTGACTAAAAACTTAAAATTAAATATAACTTAAATTATTTAAAAGGTTTGACTCAATTTTGACCTTCTGGCTAATTTCTTCAAAATTGAACCTTTGACACATTAATTAAAATAACAGGTCCATAATTAAAATAACTTGACCCTATTTTTAAAATATTTGACTCGAGACTCGATGAACCGATCCGGTGCAACCGAACCAGCCGTTTCAATTGAACCGAACCAATCCACTACAAGCCCTAAATCGAAAAACACACACTGCCTCATGCACAGCCGCGACACGCCGCCGACATTCCATTCGTTCTCCCTGCTCCGGCCACCAATGGCCGGAGCCCCGCATGATGGACCACCCCCAGGTCCAGTCGGTCGTAACTTGACCGACCTTGGCCCCAACCATGGTCGCACGAGGGCGCACGACTCATGGGAAGGAGATGCACCGCGCGGCGCATCGGCACACAGTGCACGGTGTTCTTCAACCAGCCATCGGTTCGACCAATAATCCCCCACTTTGAACCACTAATAGCCACCCCTAGGACCACCATGAACCCACCTAAGGTCGAGCCATAACCCATTTAGCATTCCATCAAATGAAGCCATGCAAGAAAATTCAAAACCTTGAGAGGTGTCATGAGACAATGCATGAACCGAGATCATGGAAGGTAGATCTGAACATTACACATGCAATTCACACGAATTTTCATAAAAATCAGTCTAATACAGTTTAAATGGTGAGAAAGAGGATTGATATCACATTCCTGGGTTGAAGAAGACGTAGATCTGCGAGGTACGGACGTTCTAGACATGAGATCAGGGCGCCGCCGGATTTGGATCACCAAGTTTCTTCAATGGGTGAAGGTTTCGAATTTTGAGTGTTCATGGAGTGGAGAGGACGGCTGATGCATGTATTGTAGGCTAGGTTTGTGTAATTGGTGTTTAAGAAAATAATGAATGTGCCTATAAAAACCCCTATGGATTTAAATTAAAGAAGTACAAGCTTGCCCCTATAATTAAATTAAAAGGTGTTTAAAACTCATGCTTGGGCTTTAAAGATTACAAAATCGAAATCTAAGCCTCTCATATTTGAAAATGCCTTAAAACTCAATATATCATACTGCATAGGTGAAAAACGGGTTCCCCTCCAAAATAATTATAAAAACCCTAATTTTCAAAAATAGTTGCTTAAAATAAAATAATTTCATTCTTAAAATCCCATAAGTTAAAAATCTCAAAATCATTTTCATTCCGGTCGATCTTAATCTCGTTCACACGTCCGTAGCTCAGCAGGCTGAAAATAACACATGCATACCATGCAGTATAAAATCATAAATAAATCACATAATAAGGCGTGTAATCATCTAAAAAATATTTTTCCCCTAGTCATGCACTCATTTCTACGTAGTCAGGAAATTCTAGGCGTTACAACCATGTTAGGGAGTCACTCTATGCTTGTATTTGTTATTGCACCTGTTGAATTGGTTTTCGATTGTTGTAAAACCAATATTTTGAATATCGTTGTATTTTAAAGTATGATTTTCTACGTCAGGCCAAAGAGAAAAATTTTAGCCACTTTTAAATGCTTTCGCTATTGTTTATTGCGTGGTTAACTCTGTATTGTGCACGGGACCTGACAGTTTACAAGCGTTGTAATCAAGTGCAGATCAGAGTACAAGCGCAGTGATCAATTGCAGATCAGATCACAGAGTACAAGAATAATCAGTTCAGCATAGGAAGTTCAATCTAGTGAAAGCTGAATCAGAACTGATTAGAAGATCCCAAGAAGAAGGGATATAATCAATGGTGCAAGATTGCAGTTCTTCAAGGATAATGTTTAAAGTACCTACGAAGAACTGGCTCAATCAACCAGTCAGTCTACTTGCTGATGATTTGTAAGAGGTATCTGAATGGAACAAGAGAACAAGCAAGTACACATAATCAAAGAGGAGCAGCTCAGAGCAAACCAGAATAAGAGCCAAGCTGGTAAAGGATAAACTAGCTCGAATTGAAGAAAACCAAATCAGGGATCTTGGCTAAGCTGGATGCTTGAGAGAGATGGATTTATTGTGGAAGATGAAGAAGATGAAGAAATGCGGAGGCAGACTCTATGAGAAGTTTGACGAGCTCGAGGTGACCCCCGTAGATGGAGATGAGAAAGAATCTGAAAGCAGGGTGCACTCGATAAGTCTCCATAGGTTCAGCTGAACAAGAGCAGTACAGATGAAGAAGCGACCAGCTCGAAAAAAAACAAAACAAAGACAAGCTGGTTAAGGTCAAATCAGCTTAGCGAGCAAAGAAGATGTTATCTGAGCTAAATTGGACAAAACGAAAAGCAAAACGATTTGAACACAAGACTATACAAAGATTGCTTATCAGTGTTCAAATCGATTTGTTGTGTTGTCTTCTCGATAAAATGCTCATATGCGAAAAATTTATAAAGCCTGCAGAAGCATTAAATGCTAAGGACACAAAGTACAACTCTGTCAGAAGACTTTTCAACGGCTACACCTTTGTGTCCAACAGATAGTATTTGCAAAGAGGCTTTATTTATCAAGAGTAGAGCACAAGAAGAAAGGGGCGTGAGAAGAAGTGTATGAGCAAAAAGAATACAAGTGCAGTGAGGCACAAAACAGAGAGATTGTGCAGCAGTCGGAAGCTTGAACACCCAGGTGACATTTGGTGTTCAAGCTGGTCAAGTGCCCATGTGTGAGCTGGTGCATTGCCATAAGTCTCAGTGAGATATTCATCGACAGCTCAATATGGGAATCATTGAGAAACCAGCTTAGAGAGCACCTTCCCGAGTGTGTGAGATACAAAAGAAACAGGGAGCTTACACTGTAATTCTCACACGCGATTCACTCACATATTTGAGAGAAAGCTGATTAGATTAGCTGAGTGAATCAAATCAAACACTTTCCTTGTAGTCTTTGAACAGAGACGTTAAACAAGTTCTTGTAGTCTCTCTCACTGAGACATTAAAGATGTGTTGGTTAGTTAGACATATAGCCTGCGAGCTGGTGTGCATTGGTGGCTATGAGTTCTTGCAGCTTGAGGACTGTCGGATCGGGTTGCAGCAGAAGCTGTTGTAATCAAATCTTCTAGTGGATCCTTCCTGTGTGGAATAAGGGGAGATGTAGGAGATGCAGCTCCGAATTTCAATAAACAAATATGTTTGTCATTTACAGCTTTACACATTCACACACACATTCTGCATATTGCATTGCATATGTTTAAAACCTGTTTAGTTAGCCTTCGATTTTCAGAGTTCAGTTTGGGTTGTTTTCGCATGAATTTATTTCATACCCAATCTGCTTCTCGGTGCACAAACCTTTCAAGAACACTGAGCTATTGTAGCTCAAATTTTAACCAACCAGATCGCACTGCTTTCTCCGTGCTGGTTTAGCGCTGTGATGGAACCAGCGTTGGCGCGATCCGGTTTCTCGCTATTACGTGCTTCTTTTAAACTAGACATTTTAAATGCACATAATCTGACCTTTCGTTTAAGGATTTGGTGTTCCAGCTATGTGAGAGCTAACGGCACCCCATCCTCCGATCCTAACAAATTGAATATTAACATAAAAATAATAATTATATATTTTGGTTTATGATAAAAAAAAGAAATAACATAAAAACTGAATATTATGGTAATGGAATCAAAACGTTTTGGTTCTATGATAAAAAAAGAAATAATTTTTGGTTACTCGTTTAAGAAAAAACTATTTTGGTCCCTCCTCCGTTGGTTTTTTGGATGAACCAACATCATGGATCAAATGCATCTAGATGTAGGGCAACTTTGACACATCGAACAATAAACGACAGCAAAACAGATTTGACCGCAAAGATAGGAATGAAAAGCTTAACCTATTTTTCCTTAACGTCTTATGCTGATATCTTATAAAATGAGTTCGATATAAATTAATTAAAATAGTACATAACTTTTCAAAAATTTTTATTTAATTTCCACCACGTTACTCTACACTATCTTCCTAGCCCATCAAGAAATAGAACTTCTTTTTCTGGTATATAGCAGCAAATAATCTCTCGTCCCTCTATTTTGGATAGTAAAATATATAATGTCACACCCGAGCTAATACTTTTTAAAATTAAAAGAGAGTAAAAGTTTTTCTTCCAGAACAAATTAGGAAATATGACTCAGCACGGCACGGATATAACGTGCGAAGGAAATACGAAGTTCTACATCCACGTTTTGATACAGATATGATTGAGATAAAACCAATTTGGGCAAACGTGAACATAAAATAGTGACATTTGTTTAAACCACCAAAAACTACATTGTAAGAAAATTCCTTAAACAACTTTGCAATGTTTAAATCGTTTGCTATCTGATTAAGCGTAGAAACGACGGTACAGCGATAAGCTCTCTCATCTTCGGTCTAACTCTCATCCGATCGTCTCACATAGCATTCGCACCTGCTTCAATAAACACTAGTGAGCCTAGGGGTCCATCTGGTGAAATTCGAAAGTAACAAATCATTTAAAATACGAGCACCTTGAGTTATGATGAATATCCAGTGCAGATTCTGGATAGAAAGAAAAAACACTTGAGAAACAAGACCATACCGTTGGTGGTGGTTCAGTGGAGCAAGCATGGTAGAGAAGAGGCTACCTGAGAAGTTGAAGAAAAGATGAGACAGAGGTGGCCTCATCTGTTTGAGTATATGCAGTATTGACCCAGATAATCTTTTGCTTGAGGACTGGTGTTTTGAATAATTTTGTACTCTTGGTAGTGGCTTCTTGGTGAGCATTGAGGTATGCTGGATTGTTGTGCATTTCAGTTTTGTTTGGTTTTCCTAATATTCTTTCAGTTATGGTTTGCAGCCGTAGTCTGATTTCGAGGATCAAATCCATTCTTAGTTGGGGAGAATGTGAGGACTGGAATTATCAGATGATGATTATCGAGTTAAACAGGTGGGAACAATGATTAACTAATGGAGATACTTCAGCTTTATAAGCTGCTGGTATAGGGATGATCAGCTTAGATGATAATATAAGCTGTACGAGTTTTCAGTGCGGATTACCATTGGTTTGAAGCATGGTTTTAAGCACCAATGGTTAGAGATGATTGATGATTTATCAGTAGGGATGTTACGGCTTGGAGATTCGGGTTGATAGGAATCAACTTTGTTGTGAGCTGGTTGGGAAGATTAGTCCCGAGCTGGATAGCCAGTCGGAGTGCTGAGCTGGATGGTATCCTGTGAACTGGTTAGTGATCAGCTTTGGAGTATTGTTGTAAGCTGTTGTAACATTCTGGTTTGGTTTAGAGGTGATCAGCTTTGAGATTTACTGTGATTGTGCAAGCTGGACTCAGCTTAGAGTGGTGCTGGATGCCCCAGCTGGTCTGTTTGTAACGCGATCTGGTTGTTGGCGTTAGTGTACCTAAGCTGGAACAGTGGTGAGGTCTGAGCTGATCTGAGCACTATAGACTAGATTGGGTCCATGTGAGATACCCAAGCTGGGTGTGTGTTGCTTGAAGTACCTGAGCTGGTCTGCTGAGCGCTGTGCTGGTTGAAGACTACGTACTCCCTGAGCTAGTTTGTGTGCCTGTGCTGGTGCAGTAGTGAAGTCTGAGCTGATTTGACTTTACTGTAGCTTTGACTGGGAATACATATGTGTTGACCCACACTTAGTTATTTTACGGCACACATATCTTATCTCCTCCCGTGAGTTCTCTGCATATATCTTCAAATCCTCGTGACTACTGTTCACCCGATAATTGCTTCTTTCGGGGCCGGAGATTGGCTGGTCAGATTGGAGTGAGGGTACCCTGGTTGGAAACCCCTCTTCGAGACCAATGTTCTTGTACCAGTTTGGAGTCGGTAGTAGGCCGGATAGAGATAATATCTGAGAAGCTGCGTGAGCTGAGTTTTGCTATTTTCCGAAAGAATTGAGCTCCGGTTCAGGTGACCGTGTTCTGCTAGTGCTAGTTTCTATTCCTAGCGTTTATCTTTGAGCTGAGTAGTGCTCTGTTTGCTAGACGTAGCTGGTTTGAGCTGCGAGGCCCTAGGCCGCGAACTGGGTAAGCTTGACTAGAGCTGATTTTCTTAACTATCTTGGCAGATTAGATCCTTTCTTGTGGTTTTTGCCTTGATTTCTTGACAAAGACTTGAGCGGAGCTGGGAAGTGTGTTCTACCGTTAAGCTGCGAGTTGAGCTGAGGTATTGTACCAAGATTTGCAAAAGGTACGGGTTGAGATTATTTTAAACAGCTTTGACATAAGCATGAGAATATTTCCAGCGTGAATTGATTGTTGTGTATGCATGCCGCCGTAAGCTGAATTTGCTTAGCCGTGCTGTTCTGGATGATTATTTGGTTTGCTTATGTTTGATTATTATGCATTGTTTGTGAGCTAATTCTGCCTTGCATTCATGCATAACATATTGAGCATGTTCCTTCGAGAACCGATTAATCAATGAGTCGTGATTTGCCGGCTGAGTTGCCGTGCTTGAGAATCCAGTGCTTTCACTGAGTCGTGATTTCCAGCTGAGTCGCAGTGATTTGGATTCTGATGAATTATTGAGATGTTTATTGCCAGCTGAGTCGCTGTGTTGTGATTACCGATGATTCTTGGTACCTTTCATGCATTGCACGACTTGAGATATTGCATGCCTTATTGGTTGTTGTTTTATGAGTGCTCTTTCCATTCTTGGGGCTGCTTTGGTCTTGTGTGGCCCTTGTAGGTTCTTCAGGTAACCCAGCTGGATCGAGTGGTGCGTCAGCTGGTAGAGCCCAGTTTTGAGTCTCAGTTATGTATATGTATTGAACTAGATTACCAGGGGATGCCCTGCATGAATATTGTATTTGAGATTTGTATTCGCTGAGTTGTTGTATACATTTCTGGTACTATTTCGTTGTATGAATTTTTTGAGTTAAAATCTATACTTTGAGTATGAATGTAATTTGAATTGTATTTTCAGTTCAGGCCGTGAAAGAAAATTTGTTAACCCATATTTTAAGCTTCCGCATAATTACGATTACTTGAGTAATTAATCTCTAATTTAGAGCACCGGGCCTGACACCTAATCTGTTCTATTTGTTTCCTTAGCCAGCTCTCTATTGGCTTTTCAGAAGCAGTATACCCCAACCCACAGTATCTACCTTTTCAGATCTGAGGTTTAGCTGCAATATGTGACTCATCAGATTTGGACTCTTCGGGCTGTCTCATGTTGGATTTCACGAAGTTCATTGTTTTAAGATTAGGTCTATCCTGCTTTGGGTGAGTACACATCTCTTCCATATTGCTTTCATCGCTTCATTATCCCAATCCAGATTTATCACCAGATGGCTTCATAGCTCCTTGAAAGTTTTGTAGTGAAGCAGATGACTTGGTCGAGGAGCTTATAATTTCAGCTAAGTGCTGATTTTCATTCATCATCTCCTGAGACCTACTCCTCAGTTTCTCATTCTTAGTCGTTAGCTTACTTAGAGCAGTCTGCAAATCGTCTGAGCTTACAAGCGCAGCTTTTGTAGCATGACTCTCTTTTTCAGCTTTGACTTCCTCAAATGACTGAGAAGCTTTTTGTTCTCATGGACCATCTCATTTAGTGCTGAGACTAAGTCCTCACGTGTAAATTCAAGTTTGGAGAAATCGAATGCCTTATCAGTGCATCAGCCATTAAACACTGTCTTCATTCACTATCGCTCGATGAGATGTCCCTGAGCTGGAGTCCTTCGAATTGTATCGAACCATAACTCTTGTTCTCTTCGGTTTGTTCATTGCCCTCGTATATTTGTATCAGCTTGTCCCGGATTTCTTTGGTAGTGACACACGTCTGAAATCTTACTGAACATGTATTGTCCAGCGTCTTGTAGAGTATATCCTTGGCCACGTTGTCTAAATTTGCCTTCTTCTTATCTTCATTCGTCCACTCCAATCTGGGCTTCTCAACCCATTGTGTTGCACCAACAGAGATGGCCCCGACTGTATTTGGCTTCATTATCATGATTGGACCATCTTTGATGACGAACCACATGTCATCATCTTGTGCTGCCATGTGAGCTTGCATCCTTAACTTTCAGAAATTGTGCTCTTCCTTGGAAAACATGGTAATTTTGTTGTAGAGATAAACATATTTAATAATTTCAAATAACACAACTGTTCTGACACTGAAATAATAGCTCAGATACCACTTGGGTGTTAGGATCGAAAAGAGTTTAGATATCATCTCAGGAGTTCAGAGGGGGGGGAGGGTGAATGAACTCCTATCGATTTTGCAGAAAACTCTGTTTTAAAATTTTTGCAAGCTTTCGGCTTATCTTCGAGCTGAGTTACCAGCTCGGAGAATCTCGACGTAATTTTTTGTCTCGAGTAACAAAAATTATTTGTGCGGAATTAACTCGATTTAAAAGTGAACGAATAAGAAACTTAAAGCAGTAAAAGGTAAGGGACGAGAGTTTGTGTTTTGAAGTTCGGAGCTGAAACTCCTATTTTCCCCTTCTTCCTTGTACAAGAAGGATTCCACTATAAGTATTTGATTATTACGGCACCTGTAACAACCCAATCACTCCAGCCGCAACTGAGTGAACTCCTAGCAATCATCAAACTATTATAGATTCAATATCTGTAAGTACAAAAGAAATACTTCTCTGAGCTTCCTAAGCTTGGCAAGCTCTTACACACTCTGTTTTTCATATACAATGAAGCTTAACACTACAGAGTGTTTTTATGACTGTAAATGTGACAAAAAGTTGATAACAACAAGCAGTGTGTGTCACTTCATGTAAACTAGTTCGAAGATGGTAGGCTCTGTATAAAATATCGGTCAGCTGTAAAGTTCGTCGATCTGTAGAACGGTTAACTTTTCAAAAATTAGCTCGTCATCTATTTATCCAGTTCTTCTCAATGGTCATTAATTTAGCCAGTAGACACACTCATCTATCATCAAGGATGAAAGTACGTTCCAATAAATGCTTTTCCTGAGGGTTGATTTATGTCTGCAGAACCCAGTTGCTTTTTGCACAGAAATTGAAACCTTCGATTGTCTCATAAAAAATCTCTTTGTGCATTTTGCTATAACTGGTTCTGATCCTCATAAATGTTCGTCCAAGTTGTCTCTTGGCTCTTTTGATATCTGATTGAAAACTGAACTCCCCACGTTCTGTTCTGAAAACTTATCTATTCTAAGCTGAAAGCTGTTCGTGTGGTCTGAGCTGTTCTCCGAGTTGTCTTGGCTTTGAGTTGTTCGACTTCTTCATACATCTTTGAGCTGTTCTGCTACGATCTGGTCTGAGCTTCTCCAGTTAGTTCAGCTCTGAGCTGATCTTGACGATGCTTCCAGTTCATTCAGCTCTGAGATGCTTCGACACTGTTCTGCTTCTGCTTGCTCTGAGCTGAACTGCTCTATTCTGCTCTAAGCTATTTCGTTCTTCTTTCTTCAGCTCTGAGCTGTTTCGTTCTTTTCTTTAGCTCTGAGCTGTTTCTCCCTTCTCTGTACAGCTCTGAGTTGTTTCGTTCTTTCTAGTTCTACTCTGAGCTGTTTGGTTGTTTCTAGTTTTGCTCTGAGCTGTTTCGTTCTTCTTCCTTCAGCTCTGAGCTGTTTCGTTTCTTCACTGTTCTGCTCTGAGCTGTTCCTTCATGGTCTGCTTTGTACTATTCCAGTTTAGACTTCGGAGCTGCTCTTGAACTGCTCTAAGCTGGTCTTGTTGCCTGAGCTGATCTTCCCTGAGCTGATACGCTCTAAGTTGTTCGACGCTTCTAAGCTGATCTTTTCTTCGCTGAACTACGCTCTTTGTTTATACAGCGCACTTCTTCAGCTCACAGCTCTTGTCCGAGCTGATCTGCTACAGCACAGTGCTTCAGCTCGCAGCTTTTGTCCGATCTGATCTGCTACAGCGCACTGCTTTAGTTCGCAGCTCTTGTCCGATCTGATTCAGCGTAGCTTACTTCTTCAGCTCGCGCCTGATCTGCTTCAGCTTAGATCTGCTCACTCGATTAAATCGTTAGAAAGATAACAACAAGTTTTGTGTTCATCAAAATCCAGATTTGATCTGCTACGCAGATCCGACAAGGCACGATCTCAAACTGGGTATGTATTTACTCGTGGAGGCACTGCAATTTCTTGGCGTTAACGGAAACAAACTCTAGTAGCAACTTCATCAAATCACCTAGATTATTGCAGTACATGAGGCAAGTCGTGAATGTGTATGGCTAAAATCCATAACACAACATATACAAAGTCATGTGTGGTTTACCATATGACAAGAAGTCTGTAACACTGTACGAAGATAATGCTGCATGTGTTGCTCAAATGAAAGAAGGATACATCAAAAGCGACAGAACTAAACATATTCCCCCTACAATTCTTCGAATTTGCCCAAGAACTTGTGAACATAACGATATTGATATTCATTACATTCAATCAAGCGAAAATTCATCAGATCTTTTCACGAAGGCACTTCTACGACAATGTTCATAAAGCATATATACAACACTGGGATATGCCACCTACTAAATATGTGAAGAATCGGTCGTGTTAACATGAAGGGGAGTTTACGTGACTGCACTCTTTTTCACTTACTATGGATTTTATCCCACTGAGTTTTTCCTAGTAAGGTTTTTAATCAGGCAGTATCAAAACACGTAAGAAAAACATTCAAAGAGGAAGTATTATGAAATAATCAGATGGTTAGTAATTAGTTGTTAGTTGTCGGATGTCTAAATATTAAATGAAGTTAATAAACATTTTTATTATTTTAATCATTTTATATGCTTATAAATAGACTTGTAATCTTCATTGTAAAATACATACAAGAATATACAAATTCTCTCTAAATTAAGGAAATTATAGAGAAATAATAATTTTCTATAAAATATAATTGAAAAGTTTATTTGGAGCAATTAAGGAAGAAAGGTAATATTTAAATATATTATCAAGATAATTATTAAATTTATTTTATTCATATTTTTTTAATTTTTAACAAATTATTAATATTCCCCCTTTTTAGTCCGCCAATCCCATCCCACTTACCGACAATCCGCCTTTCATAGCTAAAGGCTAACTTTTGAGCTGTGGACTTTTCAAAACACACACACTGCAGGCCAAATCCTCCATCCACACAGATGCAAGAAACAAAGCCAATTACTCTGCTATTCTTCACATATTCACTCTCCGTTCTTATCTTATTCTCACGTTCCTCCGCCATAGCCCACCTGAAACATGGGTTCCCTTCTTCAATCATTCAGCCGGAACACCTTGATATCGCCACCGGAGCCACTAATCTTTACACAGAGAAGTTCCACACACAGATACTTGATCACTTCAACTACAATCCTCAGAGCTACCAGACGTTCCAGCAAAGGTATTTGATCAATGACAAGCACTGGGGTGGAGCTAAGAACAACTCTCCCATCTTCGTTTACACCGGCAACGAAGGCGATATCGAATGGTTCGCTCAGAACACAGGTTTCATGTTCGAAACCGCGCCTCGTTTCCGGGCACTCTTAGTTTTCATTGAGGTAAACAAATTCAAAAATTTTCCCGGTTTATGTTATAAAACCAGGTGGTGTGTCATCCAAAATATTTGCCTCTAAAAAGTCTCGAGTTGGTGGTAGTTTAATTGTTCAATGTGACCTTTCAGAATTCAATGCATGTTAATTCTTACAAATATCCATCCTGATTCGATTTGGTAGCCTTTTCTAGGTCAGTACTCCATTGGCCAAAAGGCTTGTCTATCTTGTAGATTTATTATTCAATGTGAGGACACATTTACGTAACATATATTCATGTATAGTCCCATGTTTTCAGCACAGATTTTATGGGAAATCAATGCCTTATGGGGGGAGTAAAGAGATAGCGTATTCGAATTCGACAACTCTCGGTTATCTGAGCTCGACGCAGGCGTTGGCGGATTATGCATCGCTGATTACTGATCTGAAGAAGAATTTGACAGCAACTGACTCTCCTGTGGTGGTCTTCGGAGGTTCCTATGGCGGAAGTATGGACTTTTCTTGATTTTTATATCCATTCTTAATTTGATCTCTTTTTGGGATTTGGAAATTACACATGGTGTGTTTGTTAACGAATTAATTGAATAATCGATAAATCGTTGTGTGTATTAATATATATATATTTGTATGCATTATTTTTTGGCAGTGTTGGCAGCTTGGTTTAGACTGAAATATCCTCATGTTGCTATCGGGGCATTGTCATCTTCTGCACCAATCCTCAACTTTGATAACATCACCTCTCCTTATAGTTTCAACGATATCATCACTCAAGACTACAGGGTAAGACTCACCATTTCCATTATATTATATGATAATATATTTGAATATTGCATTTACTCCATACTTGCTTAAAATAAACTCTTCAATTTTATTTAATAGAAAATTATTATTTCTCTATAATTTCCTTAATTTAGAGAGAATTAAATTAGAAGAGAATTTGTATATTTTGTATGTGGTTTACAGTGAAAATTACAAGTCTATTTATAGAAAAATAAATGATTAAAATAATAAAAAAAGGTATTACTTCATCGCATATTTAGATATCCAACAACCATCAACTAATACTAATCATCTAATTATTTCATAATACCCCCTCCTTTGGATGTCTTTATTACGTATTTTGATACCGCCTCATTAAAAACCTTACTAGGAAAAACCCAGTGGATAAAAATCATAGAATGGAAAAAAGAGTGAAGTCACGTAGACTCTCCCTCATGTTAACACAACTGATTCTTCACATATTTCGTAGATGGCGCATCCCAATGTTGTATTCATGATTTCTGAACACTATCGTAGGGCCTTCGTGAAATGATATGACGAATTTTCAATTGATTGAATGTAACGAATATCAATATCGTTATTCTTCAAAAGCTCTTGGGTGAATTTGAAGAATTTAGGGGGAATATGTTTAGTTCTATCACTTTTGATGTATCCTTCTTTCATTTGAGCAACACATGCAACATTATCTTCGTATAATGTTACATGCTTCTTGTCAGATGGTAACCACACATGACTTGTATATGTTGTGTTATGGATTTTGGCCATACACATTCACGGCTTGCCTCATGTAGTGTAATAATATCAGCGTGATTTTATGAAATTGACAAATTACAGTGCCTCCATGAGTAAATAAACATCCAATTATAGATCGTGTCTTATGTGGATCAGATAGGTATCCAGCATCAACAAAACCAACAATACTTTTATTGGTATCTTTTGAATATAAAAGTCTCAAATCGGTTGTTCCTCATAGATAACGGAATATATGTTTAATTCCGTTTCAGTGCTTCTTTGTTGGACATGAGCTAAATCTTGCTAACAAATTTACTGCAAAAGATATATTAGGTCCACTACAATTTGCAAGATACATAAGGGCACCAATTACACATCCGGCTGTTGTTTTCTTAATGAAAACACAAGGGCATATTGGATTATTTACATATGTCTTTTCATCAAATGCTCACTCAACCGATTATACCACATTCGATCGGATTGTTTTAACCCATATAATGATCTTTGTAATTTTACAGAATAACAT
>KQ993003.1:45011-87712 GCA_001598015.1 Dorcoceras hygrometricum
AGGTCTTGGTTGTACTGATTAGTCCTCACGACTCAAAACGTCATTGAGACTCTACGTGATAGGTTCCCCACTTTGACCCGTTTGCCGATTCACTTGGCGTCGTTAGGCGGTGGGATTGTGTGAGGCCCCGATGCATGTAGGAGTCGATGCATCGTTGTCGAGGACTCACCGCTCGCATACATGCGTGGATATCCTATGTTATCTGAGGAGACGATAGTGTATAAATCTCTGACCAGAGTACTAGAAGTGTTTTAGGTAAAATGGGGTTTACCTAGTTACACTCGTGATGTCACTATTCGATCTCCAAGATGTATGCATAGCTA
Organism: Dorcoceras hygrometricum; assembly: GCA_001598015.1. Classification (NCBI taxonomy): domain Eukaryota; kingdom Viridiplantae; phylum Streptophyta; class Magnoliopsida; order Lamiales; family Gesneriaceae; genus Dorcoceras; species Dorcoceras hygrometricum. Next base: position 45,335 of record KQ993003.1, read on the forward strand.
TCGGATCTATAACGACTCTCGATTTACCAATGGTCGTTGATCTGATCGGGATATATGGATTGAAAGGACCGTACTGTACGCTAACCACGACCAACTGGTTCTTGCAGGCACTATCAGTGATACCTTGGGGATCATGGGGCGATGTTGCTAGACGCTCTTACAATGATCCGATGGGCAAGTCCGGAATTGTGATTCTGGAGCCACAATGGTTGTGGGCCCACGGCTAGCTGTATCCCTGAATCATTGAGGGTCACACAAGTACTGGATTCGAGATTCCCGCACGGATACTGAGCTCAATGTGTTGAGCACTTGAGTAGGATTTTGGGGAGTGCGACTTCCTAAAAGTCAACAGGGGTCAAATCGTGATTTCCCGCTGTTGAGGGGCAAAACGGTCATTTTGCACTGGGGTTCTGAAAAATGGTTTTTCAGATCATAGTATTCAGTTTTGGAAATTGAGTCGATCGGTCCGATCTGATCGACGATCGAAGTTATGATGAAGTCACGGTGATAGGGATGAACCGAATGTTCATACGTTGGACCCGGATCCGTTGGGCCGGTCCAAGTCCATCACTAATCTACTTAAGGTAGACTAGGGCTTCATAACTAAAAAATCACAACTCTTAACCCTAACCCTAGCACCTAAGTGCGCCACCCCCTTCCTCTCCTCAAAAGTCGTCGCCTTGCGCCGCCGGAATTTGTTCCGGCCAACTTGAAGAGGAGAATCCGTCCGCGCTGATCTCGTCAGGCCTTCTAGTGCAGGCTGACGAAGGAGTCTCCCTTCCAGTCGTGGACCTGATTGACGTAATCTACCGCCACCTACCGTGAAGTGCCGGCTTCCTCGCGAAACTGGTCGGAGCCAGGTGCCTAGACGCCAGCAAGGTAACTGACTGAACACCCTATGAATGGTTCATATTGTGTTGTTTTGAATTGTATTGAACGTTTCCCAGCCTAATTTTATTCTTCCGCTACCTCGCCGGGAGACGGGATCCGGATCCACCACGGTTCCCCAACACTGTCTGCTCTGAGTAGCTCTCCGCTCTCTAATCTATCTAACAGCTTCTGCTGTGTGTTCAACCACATCTGGTCCTAAACCAGCACGTTCACCAACCTCATCCCAGTGAAGAGGTGTTCTACACTTACGACCATAGGGAGCTTCATATGGAGCCATCTGTATTGAAGTTTGGAAACTGTTGTTATACGCAAATTCTACCAACGGTAGCTTTAAATCCCAACTTTCTGAAAAATCCACAATACATTCTCTGAGCAAATCTTCTAAAATCTGAATCACCCTTTCAGATTGTCCATCTGTCTGGGGGTGAAAAGCTGTGCTAAAGGTCAACTTATTACCCAAAGCTCTATGTAAACTCTTTCAGAAAGCTGACGTAAACTTCGGATCTCTATCAGATATGCAGCCTCACTATTTCCTTCACATACAAATATGCATATCCGCTCACGTCATATGTTGTCTTAACTGGTAAGAAGTGAGCAGACTTAGTGAGTCTGTCTATTATAACCAAAATAGAGTTATATCCTTGAACAGTTCTGGGTAGACCAACTACAAAATCCAAAGCTATACACTCCCATTTCCATTCTGGAATAGGCAGTGGCTTTAATAATCCTGCTGGTCTTTGGTGTTCAGCTTTCACCAATTGACAAGTCAAACATTCAGAGACAAATCTGAAATATCTCGCTTCATACCTGGCCACCAATACAACTTCTGGAGGTCCTTATACATCTTAGTACTTCCTGGATGAACAGAGTATGGGGCTGTATGGGCCTCTGTCATCAGATCTGATCTCAGGGTGTCTAATTGGGGTACCCTGATCCTGTCATAAAATCTGACTACTCATTGTTCAGAAAAGTAGAGGTTGTTACCTCTTCCTTTATCTTGCTTAACCCACTTCTGAAGTTGCTCGTATTTTGGTTGTCCCTCTCGAATCTGGTCTAACAAATTTTCTCTGATGGAGAGATCTGCCAAGACCACAGTACTACCACTGGGTACTAATTCCAAACCAAACTTCTCAATATCAGATGCCAATGGTCTCTGGACAAAGAGTTGGGCTAAACCAACAGATTTCCTACTCAAAGCATCAGCCACCACGTTGGCCTTTCCTGGATGATAGCTGATTGTACAATCGTAATCTTTCACCAGCTCTAGCCATCTCCTCTGCCTCATATTAAGTTTCTTCTGGGTGAAAAAGTATTTGAGGCTCTTATGGTCAGTGAATATCTCACACTTCTCCCCATAAAGGTAATGTCTCCAGATCTTAAGGGCAAAGACTACATCGGCCAGCTCTAAGTCATGCGTGGGATAATTCTTCTCATGATCCTTAACTTGTCTGGAAGAATAAGAAATCAATTTACGGTCCTGCATCAGTACATCACCTAAACCCAACTTATACGCATCTGTATAGATGCCAAACTTTCCTTGATCAGATGGCATGGTTTGCACAGGGGCTTCTATCAATGCTTGCTTTAACTTATCAAAACTGAATTGACAATCTGAGGTCCAATCATACTTAACCTGATTTCTTGTTAACGAGGTCAAGAGAACTGCTATCTTGGAAAATCCTTGAATAAATCGCCTATAATATCCGGCTAATCCCAAGAAACTCCTTACCTCTGAAACAGATTTTGGTACTGGCCAGTCACGAACAGCTTCTATCTTAGCTGGGTCTACCTCCAGTCCATCCTTAGATATAATATGGCCTAAGAATGCTACTTTCTCTAACCAGAAATCACATTTACTAAACTTGGAAAACAATCGCTTATTCTTCAAAACTTTGAGCATTGTCCTCAAATGTTCGATATGCTCAAATCTGGTCTTAGAGTACACTAAGATATCATCTATAAACACAACTACAAATTGATCCAAAAAGGATTAGAAAACTCTATTCATAAAATCCATAAAAGCTGATGGAGCGTTAGTTAAACCAAAAGGAAGGCATCACTAAGAACTCATAGTGGCCATAACGAGTTCTAAAGGCTCTCTTATATATATCTGCTGTCTTAATATTTAACTGGAGGTAACCAGATCTCAAGTCGATCTTAGAAAAGACTATCGATCCCTTTAACTGGTCAAAAAGATCCTCAATCCTAGGAAGGGGATATTTATTCTTAATTGTTAGCTTATTCAGCTCTCGATAGTCTATACATAACCTCAAACTCCCGTCTTTCTTCTTAACAAAAAGAACAGGGGCTCCCCAAGGTGAAGTGCTTGGTCTAATAAACCCTTTTTCTAACAGATCTTGTATCTGTTCCTTTAATTCCTTCATTTCTGATGGGCTAAAAGATAGGGTTGTCTAGATACAGGGGCTGCTCCTGGTACTAAGTCAATCGAAAATTCCAGCTCTCTATCTGGTGGGAGTCCATGTATATCCTCTGGAAAAACCTGGGGAAACTCATTTGCTACCTCTACATCTGAAAGTTGGGGCTTACTAATCGTTGCTAAAGACGACAGACTTATCAAAAATCCTACCGCACATTTCCACAAACAACTTTGTGCCTTAAGAGCTGAAATAATACGCAGAATCTTCCGAATCCGATTAGCCTCAAATGCAAATGGGTCTCCTCCGGGTGGGTTAACCACTACTGTTCGTAACTTAAAGTCAATTACTACTCCATACTTGGTTAACCAGTCCATTCCCAAAATCATATCGAACTCAGGCAATTGGTAGCACTATCAAATCTGCGGTAATAAAACGCCCTTGAAGCCTAAGTTCTAAATCTCGAAACAAGTCATGAGATACTAACTCTTCTCCTGAGGGCACCGTTACACAAAAGCCCATAGTTACTTGGTCAGGTATGATGGGTAACTTCTTAGCAAACTTGGCTGCTATAAAAGAATGAGTAGCTCCTGAATCTATCAATTCTATAGAGAGCAAACCAGCAATCAGAATCTTACCCGTAACTACCGTCGAATCTGGGTTGGCCTACTCAGCTGTCATTACATACGCTCTACTGGTCACCAGATGCTTTGTCTTTGGGCAATTCTTCATAATATGCCCTGACAACCCACATTTGTAGCAGACATTCTGTCCAAGTCTGCATTGACCAGGGTGTGTTTTCTGACACTTGGGACACACCGGTCTGTTGTTACTAGCAGGAACCGCACTAGTGGGTTGGATCGATAGAGGTTTCTGCTCTTGAGGCCTCTGCTGATTCTTATTCTGCCTCTTAAACGGCCTCTGATCCTTCTGCTGCAAGGTCTGTCTCTTCTGTTGCCTCTCTTCATCCACATCCTTCCAGTCCCTCTCAATACGCAGGGCTCTATCCGCCGCTTCTCTATAAGTCTTGGGCACAAATAGCCTAACATTCATCTTGAACATAGGCTTTAATCCTTCCACAAAGTGGCTTAGCTTCTCCTCTGGGTCGTTACCTATGAGAGGTGCAAAGTAACATCCTCTTTCAAACATCCGCACATACTCCTGTACGGTCATGCTTCCTTGTTTCAAGGTCAGAAATTCCCTCTTCAACTCAGACCTCTTGTATGCTGTGAAGTATTGATCAAAGAACACTTGCTTAAATCTTCCCAAGTAAGATTTGTCAAATCCACAGATAACTTAGCTCCTTCCCACCAAATCATGGCATCATCTCTCAACATGTAGATAGCGCATCTAGGCCTATCCAAATCTGGCATCTGGAGGTACTTAAAAATAACCTCCATTGAATTAATCCAGCTCTCAGCAACCAGTGGATCCGTTGTACCACTAAACTCCTTCGGCTTCTGCCTCCTGAACTTCTCTTGAGGATCATCATGGCTTGGTCCTCTACTGCTAGAAGATTGGCCATTACCCCTGCCGGTTTGTTCAACCAGCAGTCTTAGGAGTTGAGCGATGCTAGCATTACTGTCAGGGCTGGTTTCATCTAAGGGATTACCCCTTCTACTTCTTCCTTTGCCAGGCATCTTATAATCTATAGCCCGTAATCCACCACAATGTAATTATCAGAACATGCTAAATTTTAAAGACAATGCTCTGAAACATAATATAAACTCACAACACTGGCGAAACGGTCGATGAAATCTGTTCCAACTGGAAGTGCGTGTGTTTATCTCAGAACCATGCTCTGATACCAAGTTGTGACACCCAACCCATGGGGTCAACGGATTTGAATAAATTTAAGATAATAAAAAGAAAAGAAGGGCTAAATGGAAATTTGTTATAAGCTGTATTTCTTATAACTAAAATTAAACTTCGGATCTCTATCAGATATGCAGCCTCACTATTTCCTTCACATAAAAATATGCATATCCGCTCACGTCATATGTTGTCTTAACTGGTAAGAAGTGAGCAGACTTAGTGAGTCTGTCTATTATAACCAAAATAGAGTTATATCCTTGAACAGTTCTGGGTAGACCAACTACAAAATCCAAAGCTATACACTCCCATTTCCATTCTGGAATAGGCAGTGGGCTTCAATAATCCCGCTGGTCTTTGGTGTTCAGCTTTCACCAATTGACAAGTCAAACATTCAGAGACAAATCTGAAATATCTCGCTTCATACCTGGCCACCAATACAACTTCAGGAGGTCCTTATACATCTTAGTACTTCCTGGATGAACAGAGTATGGGGCTGTATGGGCCTCTGTCATCAGATCTGATCTCAGGGTGTCTAATTGGGGTACCCTGATCCTGTCATAAAATCTGACTACTCCTTCTTCAGAAAAGTAGAGGTTGTTACCTCTTCCTTTATCTTGCTTAACCCACTTCTGAAGTTGCTCGTATTTTGGTTGTCCCTCTCGAATCTGGTCTAACAAATTTTCTCTGATGGAGAGATCTGCCAAGAACACAGTACTACCACTGGGTACTAATTCCAAACCAAAATTCTCAATATCAGATGCCAATGGTCTCTGGACAAAGAGTTGGGCTAAACCAACAGATTTCCTACTCAAAGCATCAGCCACCACGTTGGCCTTTCCTGGATGATAGCTGATTGTACAATCGTAATCTTTCACCAGCTCTAGCCATCTCCTTTGTCTGGAAGCATAAGAAATCACTTTACGGTCCTGCATCAGTACAACACCTAAACCCAACTTAGACGCATCTGTATAGATGACAAACTTTCATTGATCAGATGGCATGGTTAGCACAGGGGCTTCTATCAATGCTTGCTTTAACTTATGAAAACTGAATTGACAATTTGAGGTCCAATCATACTTAACCTGCTTTCTCGTTAACGAGGTCAAGGGAACTGCTATCTTGGAAAATCCTTGAATAAATCACCTATAATATCCGGCTAATCCCAAGAAACTCCTTACCTCTAAAACAGATTTTTGGTACTGGCCAGTCACGAACAGCTTCTATCTTAGCTGGGTCTACCTCCAGTCCATCCTTAGATATAATATGGCCTAAGAATGCTACTTTCTCTAACCAGAAATCACATTTACTAAACTTGGAAAACAATCGCTTATTCTTCAAAACTTTTAGCATTGTCCTCAAATGTTCGATATGCTCAAATCTGGTCTTAGAGTACACTAAGATATCATCTATAAACACAACTACAAATTGATCCAAAAAGGATTGGAAAACTCTATTAATAAAATCCATAAAAGCTGATGGAGCGTTAGTTAAACCAAAGGAAGGCATCACTAAGAACTCATAGTGGCCATAACGAGTTCTAAAGGCTGTCTTATATATATCTGCTGTCTTAATCTTTAACTGGAGGTAACCAGATCTCAAGTCGATCTTAGAAAAGATTATCGATCCCTTTAATTGGTCAAAAAGATCCTCAATCCTATGAAGGGGATATTTATTCTTAATTGTTAGCTTATTCAGCTCTCGATAGTCTATACATAACCTCAAACTCCCGTCTTTCTTTTTAACAAAAAGAACAGGGGCTCCCCAAGGTGAAGTGCTTGGTCTAATAAACCCTTTTTCTAACAGATCTTGTATCTGTTCCTTTAATTCCTTCATTTCTGATGGGCTAAAAGATAGGGTTGTCTAGATACAGGGGCTGCTCCTGGTACTAAGTCAATCGAAAATTCCAGCTCTCTATCTGGTGGGAGTCCATGTATATCCTCTGGAAAAACCTGGGGAAACTCATTTGCTACCTCTACATCTGAAATTTGGGGCTTACTAATCGTTGCTAAAGACGACAGACTTATCAAAAATCCTACCGCACATTTCCACAAACAACTTTGTGCCTTAAGAGCTGAAATAATACGCAGAATCTTCCGAATCCGATTAGCCTCAAATGCAAATGGGTCTCCTCCGGGTGGGTTAACCACTACTGTTCGTAACTTAAAGTCAATTACTACTCCATACTTGGTTAACCAGTCCATTCCCAAAATCATATCGAACTCAGGCAATTGGTAGCACTATCAAATCTGCGGTAATAAAATGCCCTTGAAGCCTAAGTTCTAAATCTCGAAACAAGTCATGAGATACTAACTCTTCTCCTGAGGGCACCGTTACACAAAAGCCCATAGTTACTTGGTCAGGTATGATGGGTAACTTCTTAGCAAACTTGGCTGCTATAAAAGAATGAGTAGCTCCTGAATCTATCAATTCTATAGAGAGCAAACCAGCAATCAGAATCTTACCCGTAACTACCGTCGAATCTGGGTTGGCCCAATGCTATGGAGGGCAAACCAGCAATCAAGATCTTACCCGTAACCACTGTAGAATCTGGATTGGTCTGCTCAACTATCATCACGTAAGCCCTACTGGTCACCAGCTGCTTTGTCTTTGGGTAATTCTTCATAATATGCCCTGGCGACCCACATCTGTAGCAGACTTTTTTCCAAGTCTGCATTGACCAGGGTGAATCTTCTGACACTTGGGACACACCGGTCTGTTGTTGCTGACAGAAACAACACTAATGGGTTGGATCGGTAGAGGTTTCTGCTCTAGAGACCTCTGCTGGTCTTATTCTGCTTCTTAAACGGCCTCTGATCCTTCTGCTGGAACGCCTGTCTCTTCTGTTGCCTCTCTTCATCCACATCCTTCCAGTCCCTCTCAATACGCAGGGCTCTATCCGCCGCTTCTCTATAAGTCTTGGGCACAAATAGCCTAACATTCATCTTGAACATAGGCTTTAATCCTTCCACAAAGTGGCTTAGCTTCTCCTCTGGGTCGTTACCTATGAGAGGTGCAAAGTAACATCCTCTTTCAAACATCCGCACATACTCCTGTACGGTCATGCTTCCTTGTTTCAAGGTCAGAAACTCCCTCTTCAACTCAGACCTCTTGTATGCTGTGAAGTATTGATCAAAGAACACTTGCTTAAATCTTCCCAAGTAAGATTTGTCAAATCCACAGATAACTTAGCTCCTTCCCACCAAATCATTGCATCATCTCTCAACATGTAGATAGCGCATCTAGGCCTATCCAAATCTGGCATCTGGAGGTACTTAAAAATAACCTCCATTGAATTAATCCAGCTCTCAGCAACCAGTGGATCCGTTGTACCACTAAACTCCTTCGGCTTCTGCCTCCTGAACTTCTCTTGAGGATCATCATGGCTTGGTCCTCTACTGCTAGAAGATTGGCCATTACCCCTGCCGGTTTGTTCTACCAGCAGTCTTAGGAGTTGAGCGATGCTAGCATTACTATCAGGGCTGGTTTCATCTAAGGGATTACCCCTTCTACTTCTTCCTCTGCCAGACATCTTATAATCTATAGCCCGTAATCCACCACAATGTAATTATCAGAACATGCTAAATTTTAAAGACAATGCTCTGAAACATAATATAAACTTACAACACTGGAGAAACGGTCGATGAAATCTGTTCCAACTGGAAGTGCGTGTGTTTATCTCAGAACCATGCTCTGATACCAAGTTGTGACACCCAACCCATGGGGTCAACGGATTTGAATAAATTTAAGATAATAAAAAGAAAATAAGGGCTAAATGGAAATTTGTTATAAGCTGTATTTCTTATAACTAAAATTTTCGAAACACAAACACAAGTTTTATGGCGTCAAGTAATAAGAAGCGGAACAGATTTCTCAAAATCAGATTTCATATATGATGCAAAGTGCGATATTACAACTTCCGAAATTCTATATGAATTTACTATTATTGTAATGGATCTAATACAGACTTGTCAAAAGATCAGAAACAACATCTAGGACATGGAAACACTGGCCATCGATAAACACAACACCACAGCTGATTCAGTGGCCACCACCCGTTTGCCCCTGATCTGTCTCACCTGTACCATTTAAAAGCTAATGAGCCTAGGGGCTCAGCAAGTAAAATCTGAGAATAAAAAAATCACTTAATGCAGGCAGACTTCTTAACTTTAACATAGCTTAGTTTAAAGGAATACATTTAAACATAAACTTTCTTTCGAAAAGTCTGATGTGGGGATAATAACCCAGATCCCATCATCATTTTCTTATGATTTATGGCTTAGAAGCTCTCCTTAGGTCAATTGGAACTTGATCAAGTTACTTCTGAATTCAGTCTTAGCATATAGCTCTTTATGAAAGGGCAATCGACACTCTCGACGACTGCTCACCCTTCCGTTGTGAAAGGGCAACTGGCATCTGGACAGCTGCTCACCCTTTCGTTGTGATCGTCTATTATCTATGCCATAAATCCTTTAAAACTAAACTTTTCTTCCTTTAAACTCATATTTGGTTGAAACCTAATTTGAACATTATCGGGTTTCACTTCCTTTCGAAACTCATTTCTCTTTAAAATATTACTGAGCATCAGATTCGACTACTGGGAACTCATCGCTGATGTGAAACGGATCTATCTAACAAATGGATGTTCGGGAACTAAAACAGATCTCTAGCATGAAAACAGATTCGACTATAGAAGTGGTATACGTTAACGTTGAAACAGATGTGACAAAGGAACTGTATCGTTAACGTGAAACAGATTTGACTTCGGGGTTTGGTTTGCTAGCGGGAAAACAGATGGCATCATAGAAATGGTGTTTAGGTGTAAAATATATTCGACGGGGAAATTCAGATTCTAAATGTTGGTCAACTCAGATGTCAACGATGTTAAATGGAGTTATTCAAATGTCAATGGTCAACAATGTAGAATCTGACCACTTTCAGATGTGAAGCGAAAATTCTAATCAGACATGAAAATTTCAGATTCGAACATTGAATCTGGTCGTTAGCGTAAGAAACAGAACCTGACTATGGAACTAGTGCTGCAACATCACGAACGACAACCAACGATACCAGTGTTGCCTATCAAACCAGAACCAGATTCTGATTTAACTAGTATCACCGATTACTTGGAGTCAAGTCCAGACGTCGCCATTCACCTGAAAGAAGAACTTTCCTGAACATACAATGACTCAAATCTGAACTGCTCAGTACTTTGAAACCTCAATATTTTCATTAAAACATTCTGGAAAGCTTTAAAACAGAAACATATCTTTGAACCCGATCATTCTTTCGTTTTCTTAAACATTCTTGAACATGAAGATAGCTTTATCTTTAACATAAACAGGGAAGCAATCCATAAATTTTAGGAAAAACAATATATGCTTTAAATGGTGTAGCAAAGAATCAGCTTTTACTTGCCTCAAACTGAGAAACACAAAAACAGTTGATTCCTGCAGAGATCCTCCTCAAGCAACCACCACGAGTTCCTTAGAAATATTTTGAGAGAACACGAAAGAGTTTTCTTTTCAAGTGAAAATGAACTTTGCTTCTCAAAATCAGTACTATATGGGAGAGAGATTAGTGGTAGGTGAGGTGTTATGATTAAGCATGACGCACCATGCCTATATTTGAGAAATTTGGTAAATATTCCCTCTCAATATTTTGATATTGAAATTTTCACCAAGAGATTTTTAAAAGATACAATTTTTTCTCTTTAAAAGCATTTTCGACAGAATCTGAAAACTGCTCGTGTATTGCGCTTGGAGTCAAATCTGCATTGGAACTTCCTGTGTCGTAATTCACTCTATAACTAAAGAAATCAGCTTTCAAATAAGTAAATAACTCATACTAAAATTTGAAATATCAATTTGACCCTTAAAATAGAAAATGTTCATTTATGTGGTCCTATGGATTTTGGGGCGCTACAACCTAGTGAGCCTAAAGGCCCAGCATATTCTATCTGATAATAACAAGGTACATATAATAAAACCACATGCAAGCACATAGATATCGTAAAATAACTTAAAAACGTGCATGCATGAATGATCGTAAATCATGGCATCAAAACTGGTCGTAATCGTGCATAGTCGTATAACATAACATAATGAGGCATGGACATAACATTACATAAAAGACGTGTGAGTTGTATCCATGATATGTGGGTCATTATACATTAACGATTGATCAATCATAAAAAGCAACGTACGTGGCGATGCGGTTCACCCGATCTTACCTCGGGATCACTCACACCTCTATGCTGCCACTTCACCATGTCGTGAACACATGGATTCATAAGTTCATTATAACATTAACAGAGGTTCATCGGGCCTGGTATCCCGATTCCGCTCATCATTACTTGCGACAAATCACTTCAATCCCTCAAAAACATTTTTCTTTTCTTACATGCCTTTACATTTCATAAAACTTTCATGATGCATGATAATCATATAACATGCAAATTTAAAAGGATTAGCCCATCAATATATATTTAATTCTTTCATTAAATATATTCATAATCATATACTTAAAATAGTACATTATATAATTAAATATATATTTATGGGCATGCTTCAATTTTCTTCTCCGATCAAGGACTGGTTCGAGTGACTGGCCCACTAATTCTAAGCCCAAAAGCCTAGACCTGATCTTAAAATGTCTTAACCCAAAACTCAACTTGACCCATTAAACTAAAATTAAACTTTAAAATTGATAAAAGTACTCAATCCTTCAACTTAAAATCAGACTGTTAAGAAATTTCTAAGTTTTGGTGATAACAAAAATAAGACTAATAACTGAACTTAAGTCTAAGATCTGGATCTTGAGTAAATCACGCTTTCGGGGAAGTAAGAATTTCATATCTGGACATCATGCTATCAAGATGAGTATATCAGATCAGAAAATAGAGGAGCGTATTTAATAGAGGATATCAGATCTCAGGTATTTGGGTTGAAGATTTCAGACCAGAGTATGTTATATCTGGGTATTCGGGTAATCTCAGTTATTTAGGTTAAGAATTTCAGATTCGAGAGATTTGGGAACAGAGATATTCAGATCCAAGTAAATCAGATGTGAACAGATCAGATCTGATGGTATCATTTTCAGTACAGAGGCTATGTATCAGACTCAATCAGTATCAGAGATTCAGATTTGAACAGATTCTACTCAGAGTTCTTCAGATGTTATATATCAGATCTCAGAAACAGAGTGTCAGATCAGAACAGGGTATCTCAGATATTCAGTTATTCCGGGAATTCAGATTTGACTATTTCTATTATTAAAGAAGACAAAAAAGGGATAACTCGTAAAGAATAGAAATCTCGGATCTGACTTAAGATACAGTTAGAGAGAAAAGAGATATATTTTGAAACTATCTAAAAAGGGAGAAGAGAGTAGATTTCAGATTTCAGATTTCAGTATCAAAACAGATGTGAGCTTCAGATATCATCAGATGATTATTTCAGAAAAATCAACGATCGAGATTTAATTGTATAAAGCCTGTTAGACAAATTGGATGATAGAGACACAAGTTCAGAGCTACTTTGAGCATATTTTCACAGTAAGCAGAGTTGGTACAATCGATGTTTACCTACTTTGATATATAAGTCAAATCAGCTCTGACAACCACAGACCAACTTTTGCATAGCATTAATGGAGCATTTAATGCGTTGATACGATGAAGATATTCAAACAAGCATTGTGTCTACTGGATCAATTATTGACCGTTGAGGATGAAGACGTATATTTAGATGAATAATTCAAACGTAGAAGCTCTCGTCAATTTTATACTCTTTTGGTGACTCACAACAACGCTATCGCACATTCTCTCTGAAGTTATTCAAATCGCTCTCTCACAAAATATTTTGAGTCCCGGTCCTCAAAATCTCGAAGAACACTTTCGTTCAGTATTTATTAGAAAAATCTTTGAGATATCTTATGGTTTACATTTGTAAACAAGTTTCATTGTAAAAGAAATCAGAAGATTTACAGAACTCTTTTGTATCGCATTCTTTGTAAAATCAGATTAGAGTCTGTAACGAACGTGCTTCTTGTAGCAGTTCGAAAAATCATTTGATTGTAAACAGCAGTGAGATCTGCTTTGTATTTGGAGTTAATGGAGTTCACTTGTAGCGGGGCTTGAGTGATCGGGTGTCTACAGAAGCTGTACACATCAAATCTTCTAGTGGAACCTTCCTGAAAAATAAAGAAAGGGGAGACGTAGGATCTTCAGATCCGAACTTCCACAAACAAACTCTCGACTCTATATTTTTCTTACTTGCATCATATTTATTGTTAACTGTTCTGTTTAATAGGTTTCTTTCCGCACGATATTTGTTAACCGAGAAAACAGATTTGGACTGAGAGGCTCATATATGGTCACTCAGATCTGAGTTAAGCGAAGGCTTGTAAAAACAGTTTTAAAAGGTTTCGAAACATAAAAATCCAAGGAACTCATTCAAACTCCCCCCCCCCATTTCTGAACACCTAAGCTTATTTTAACTATATTTTCGATTCCATTGATCCTATCACATACATTAAGTTTTGATAAAAATATCAGTCCTATTGACTAGAATCAGACTTTAAAATTTAAAACAAACATTATGCCCATAAATAAAAATGATTTTGACTTTAAACTTTTGACTTAAAAAATTCGGCCCAATACGCTAAAAATTAGACTTAAACTTTAAAATAAAAATATCCGATCCAGAAATAAAATAACTCGGACCCGACTTAAAATATTTTGACCCGAACCCGACTGATCCGACCCGATCCAGTTGGACCGACCCAACCAGCCCAACTGAACCGGCCAGCACATGCCAACCCTAGCGCCGCGGCCAACCAACCACCCGCGACTCTTCCTTTCGTTCGCACTGTTCCGGCCACCCTTGGCCGGAACCCGATCGGCAGGGCCCCCCCCCGGTCCGGGCGGGTCCTACTCGAACCCAAGCCCCATGAACCGTCCCTGACTGAAGCACATCAAGAAACAAATCAAATATATGTTAAAAATCGTGATACATGCATGGATCTCAAACGACAAACATAGATCTAATCATAACACATAAAATTCATGCAATTTAATTTAAAAACAGTATAATATGATTTAAATGTTGAGAAAAGGGGAGAATGAGCGTGCTTTTTGGAGAATTATGATGACTACGCGTTACTGGGACGGAGGACTCGAGGTTGGGACGCTTGAACCTTGAAATCACCATGGAAATTCAATGGAGATCAGCCAAAGGAGTTCGGCCAAGGGGGAGGGGCGACGTGAATAGGAGTGGGAGGCAAGGGTTTCAAAATTCTAGGGTTGCAAAATGAATGGAGTACCAAAAGATCCCTCCAAGGGTTTAATTAGGAAAATAAAAAAAAAAGTTTCCCTTCCTTAACCCCCACTAATTAAAAATGTTAATTAAATTCAAAACTTAAACTTTAAACTCTTAATTTCGTAATATAAAATCCTCTAATTTTTAAAATGTAGCAAAGTTCATTAAAATAGCCCGTATAGGCGAAAAACGGGTTTTCCTCGACAAATTTACATAAAAATCTTAATTTTCGTAACTATTGATTAAAATAATAATTTTTTTCTTTTAAAAGTATGAAGGCTAAAAATTTAAATAAACTTCCACCTCGGTCGTCCCCAGTCTCGTCCACGCCGGAACTCAAACAGGCTAATAAAAGACATGAACCTCTTAAAACAAAAAAACTATCGCGTAATCATATAAAATGACACATAATTCCTAAAAATAATTTTCCTCCAAGTCATGCACTCATTCTCACGTAATCAGGATTTCTAGGAGTTACAACTCTCCCCCCTGATAGAAATTTCGTCCCCAAAATTAAGTTACGTACCAAAAAGCTCTGGATAGCGCGTCAGCATATCGGCCTTGGTCTTCCACGTAGCCTCATCCTCTGGGTGATTCTGCCACCGGACATTGACCATCATAATACTCTGCGCTCTAAGTCTGCGCTCTAAGTCTGCACTCCTCTCGAGCCAAGATCTGAACTGGTCGCTCCTCAAAAGATAGATCTTGTGCTAACTGAAGCGGCTCAAAATCCAACACATGCGACGGATTCGAGACATACTTCCGTAGCATCGAAACATGGAACACATTATGCACTGCCGACAGACTGGGTGGTAGTGCTACCCGATACGCCAACATACCGACCCTCTCCAAAATCTCAAAATATCCAATGTATCTCGGAGTGAGCTTGCCCCTCCGGCCAAAACGCATCATGTTGAGGTGCAATAATTACCCCTGCTAGGTAGAGCGATCTAAATGTGGCGTTTGTGTTGCTATACGGTTAAAAATATTGGAGTTGCACCGTTACCACTAGCTATAGCTTTTGGTAAAGCGGCAAGCGCTCGATCCTACAATTGGTATCAGAGCCAAGGTCACGGGTTCGATTCCCATTGATTGCAAGGAGTGCAATCATTGGGAGGGGGATTGTTGAGGTGCAATAATTGCCCCTTCTAGGTAGAGCGATCGAAACGTGGCGCTTATGTTGCTATACGGTTTAAAAGATTGGAGTTGCACCGTTACCACTAGCTATAGCTTTCGGTAAAGCGGCAAGCGCTCGATCCTACACATCACATCCTTCATGGGCGATATCCTCACGAAAACGTGATCCCCTACGGCCAACACCAGATCTCGTCGTTATGATCGGCATAACTCATTTGACGACTCTGAGCTGTCCTCATCCGATCTCTTATCTTGGTCACAATGTCTGCTGTCTTCTGCACCAGCTCTGGCCCAGTCAATACTCTATCACCAACCTCTTCCCAGTGCACGGGAGCTCGACATCTCCTCCCGTACAGAGCCTCATAAGGAGCCATCCCAATCGATGCCTGAAAGCTGTTATTGTACGTGAACTCTACCAAAGACAATCTAGAATCCCACGTACCCTGAAAATCTATCACACATGCTCTCAGCAAGTCCTCTAGAATCTGGATGACCCTCTCCGACTGGCCATCTGTCTGAGGGTGAAAAGCTGTACTGAATTATAACTTAGTCCCCAGCGCGGCGTGCAAGATCCTCCAAAATGCAGATGTAAACCTGGTGTCCCGATCTGACACTATAGAGACTGGTATGTCATGGAGTCTAACAATCTCTCTAATGTATAGCTCTGCATATTGCGTCAAGGTGAAAGTGGTCTCACCGGTAGGAAATGTGCGGACTTTGTGAGTCGGTCCACAATCACCCAAATCGCCGTGTAGCCTCTAGAACTCCTGGGTAATCCAACCACAAAATCCACCGTAATATTCTCCCATTTCCACTCAGGGATAGGGAGTGGCTGTAGTAACCCTACTGATCGCTGGTGCTCTGCCTTGATCTGCTGACAGGCCAAACAATCGGATACAAATCGCCCGATGTCCTTCTTCATCCTCGGACCCTCTCCGACTGGCCATCTGTCTGAGGGTGAAAAGCTGTACTGAATTATAACTTAGTCCCCAGCGCGGCGTGCAAGATCCTCCAAAATGCAGATGTAAACCTGGTGTCCCGATCTGACACTATAGAGACTGGTATGTCATGGAGTCTAACAATCTCTCTAATGTATAGCTCTGCATACTGCGTCAAGGTGAAAGTGGTCTCACCGGTAGGAAATGTGCGGACTTTGTGAGTCGGTCCACAATCACCCAAATCGCCGTGTAGCCTCTAGAACTCCTGGGTAATCCAACCACAAAATCCACCGTAATATTCTCCCATTTCCACTCAGGGATAGGGAGTGGCTGTAGTAACCCTACTGATCGCTGGTGCTCTGCCTTGATCTGCTGACAGGCCAAACAATCGGATACAAATCGCCCGATGTCCTTCTTCATCCTCGATCACCAATAGAGAGTCTGTAAATCCCTGTACATCTCCATACTCCCTGGGTGGATGGAGTACGTCGATGCATGAGCCTCTGCTAAAATATCAGCTCTCAATCGCTCAGTATTCGGCACCCACATACGACATATGAAACGAGTGATCTCATACTCAATGGTATACAGACCCCGGCCTCTGGCCTCATCTCTCTGTCTCCACTGCTGTAACTGCTCGTCAGTGGCCTGACCGTCTCTAATCCAATCTCGAAGAGTCGACTAAACTATGAGCGCTGCTAAACTCGATGCACAACCCCCTGAATAAAACTCCAACCCGAATCTCTGAATCTCAGCCTGTAGTGGTCGCTCGACTGATAAGCATGCCACCACTGAAGTCTTCCGGCTCAATGCGTCTGCTATCACATTATCTTTACCCGGATGATAGCTAATGTCACAATCATAGTCTTAACCAACTCCAGTCATCTGCGCTGCCTCATATTCAGCTCCTTCTAGGTGAAGGAGTATTTTGAGGCTCTTATGGTCGATGAAAATCTGACACTTCTCCTCGTACAAGTATTGTCTCCAAATCTTCAGTGCGAACACTACTGCTGCTAGCTCCAGATCATGCATCGGATAATTTTGCTCCTAACTCTTCAGATTCCTCGACGCATGCACAATGACTCTGCCACCCTGCATCAGAACTGCACCTAAACCTCTCAGGGAAGCATCTGTATACACCACAAACTCCTCCCGATCCTCTGGCGACTGGCGCTGAAGTGAGAGCCTATTTCAACTGATCGAAGCTCCTCTGACGCTCGGGACTCCACACATATTCGCATTCTTCTTGGTAAGAGCTGTCAAGGGCACTGAAATCGAAGAGAAGCCCTTGATGAACTTACGATAGTATCCGACTAAACCCAAGAAACTGTGAATCTCTGCTGCATTATTTGGAATCCCCCAGTCCTGTACTGCCTCAACCTTCGATGGGTCGACTGAAATCCCATCTCTAGAAAAGATATGCCACAAAAACGCCACCTGCTCAAGCCAAAACTCGCACTTACTGAACTTAGCATACAATCAGTGCTCTCTCAATGTCTGCAGTGCGGTCTGTAAATGCTGTTTGTGCTCCTCCAAGCTCCTCGAGTAGACTAAGATGTTGTTGATGAAAACGATGATGAACTGGTCTAAGTACTGTCTGAAAACTCTGTTCATCAAATCTATGAAGACCGTTGGGGCATTCGTCAGCCCAAACAGCATCACCAAAAACTCGTAGTGGCCGTAACGCGTCCGGAAATCAGTCTTGGACACGTCCTCCTCTCTAACCATTAACTGATGGTAACCAGATCTCCGATCAATCTTGGAGAAAACTGAAGCTCCCTGCAACTGATCAAACAAATCCCCGATCCACGGGAGTGGGTACTTGTTCTTCACTGTAACTCGGTTCAACTCCCAGTAGTCTATGCACAACCTCATACTTTCATCCTTCTTCTTCACGAACAGTACTGGTGCGCCCCACGGAGAAAAGCTAGGGCGAATAAATTGCTTGTCATGCAACTCCTGAATCTGCTCCTTCAGCTTACATCTCGGTAGGAGCCAGCCGGTGTGGTGCCTTAGAGATGGGCAGTGTATTTGGTGCCAACTCAATCAAAAACTCCATCTGTCGCTCCGGTGGAACTCCCACAATGTCATCAGGGAAAACATCTGCAAAGTCCCTGACTATCACCACATCAAACAGTGAAGGGCCAAGAACGCCTGACACCCAAGCTCGACTAGCTTCCTGGCCTACAGAAAAGAGATAAATCTGGGCTTCCGCGTTCTCCTCGCTGCTTCAAAGAGGAAAGTCTCCTGCTCTGGCGATCTGATCGTCACTGACCTTCGTTGGAAATCAATCACTGCTCCATACTCCATCAACCAATCCATGCCTAGAATGAGGTCAAATCCCGACATTGGCAAAACGATCAAGTCTGCCCTGACTGCATGATTCTGGAACATCATCACCAACCCCTAAACAACACTGGCCATCGTCAACTCCTCTCTGACGGGATCGTCACTGCGAGAGCCACACCCAAGCTCTCCAGAATAATGTTCATCCTCTGAATGAACGCACTCGAGATGAACGAGTGAGTCACCCCTGAATCTAGCAAGGCAAGGGTAGTGACACCTAGAACACGGATCTCGCCTAAAATCGAACGTCATAAAGGCACGCGTTTACAATCAATTTAGATCTCAATAACAGTTTAGAAGCCTAAAAAATTTCTAGGTTCGCTAGTCCTACCCGTCGAAGTTGTCAAGGCAAGTCCTAGAAGGTCTAACAGTTCTACTTAGATTCAACCCATCAGTGAACTGCCTCAACTTCTCACTCTCCACCAGCGCGATCGAGAGAACAAAGTGACACCCCCGCTCGAACTGTCGGACGTACTCGAAGACCAACTTTTCTCCCTGGAGGAGACCCATGAACTCCCTGATCAACTGACTCCGGGCGTCCGCATTCAAGTATTTCTTGAAAAAGACGACCTTGAACCTCTCCTAGGTCAGATTCTCCAAAACCAATCCGACTACTGCACCCTCCCACCAGAGTGCTGCATCACCCTTCATCATGAAGATAGCACATAGCATCCTGGAGACCCATATAGGAAAAGATGGTCTACAGAGAACGGATCCACTCCTCAGCAACAAGCGGATCGATCGTCCCGACAAACTCCTTGGGTCCCTGCTTACGGAACCGCTCAGCCACATCCTACTCATGAGACTTCCTAGAACGCTCCGACCGCCTCTCAAGCATCATGGTGATCCCGGCTAGCATGTCCACGCTAGCCCTCTCATATGGCGTCAACTGTGGAGGTGGGGGAGGAGGAGGTGCATCATCATCCTACTGGCTCCTGTCACTTCTTGGAGGCATACTGCACACAAAACCCTTTACGTAAATCCAAGTGTACGACTAGGCATCTAACTCATAACTCCTAAGGCAAAACTAATACAGAAATAGAACATGCATCAAAATAAGTATGAATCGTAAAAAACCTAAAACTTACAGACTGACAGTGCGACTTCCGAGCTCCACGCAGCAGGCTAGTAACCCACCAGAACCACCGCTCTGATACCAACTGAGACGAACCGGACTCTAGAATTTTTTTTTAAAAAAATATGGAATAAACATACTTTAAAGTATATAAATTTCAACCATTAAACTCTTTCCTCAACATACTGTAAAGGCATAAATAAATAAACATCTCAAAATCAAATAATTCATTCTGTCTTAAAATCAGAGTAAATAAATTATTGAGGAAATCTGAACATGTAACATAACATAAAAGCATCCGAGTGGTCACGGGGTAGCAGCTGCAGCGGAAGATCAGAGGTCCTCACCACGAGTCGGCATAAAATTGACAGCAGGATCACCTGCACCATTTAAACCTAGTGAGCCTAAAGGCCCAGCATACTCTATCTGATAATAACAAGGTACATATAATAAAACCACATGCAAGCACATAAATATCGTAAAATAACTTAAAATCGTACATTCATGAATGATCGTAAATCATGGCATCAAAACTGGTCGTAATCGTGCATAGTCGTATAACATAACATAATGAGGCATGTACATAAAATAACATAAAAGACGTGTGAGTTGTATCCATGATATGTGGGCCATTATACATTAACGATTGATCAATCATAAAAAGCAACGTACGTGGCGATGCGGTTCACCCGATCTTACCTCGGGATCACTCACACCTCTATGCTGCCACTTCACCATGTCGTGAACACATGGATCCATAAGCTCATTATAGCATTAACAGAGGTTCATCGGGCCCGGTATCCCGATTCCGCTCATCATTACTTGCCACAAATCACTTCAATCCCTCAAAAACATTTTTCTTTTCTTACATGCCTTTAACATTTCATAAAACTTTCATGATGCATGATCATCACAAAACATGCAAATTTAAAGGGATTAGCCCATCAATATATATTTAATTCTTTCATTAAATATATTCATAATCATATACTTAAAATACTACATATATAATTAAATATATATATTTATGGGCAGACTTCTACATTTTCTCCTCCGGTCAAGGACTGGTTCAAGTGACTGGCCCCTAATTCTAAGCCCAAAGCCTAGACCTGATCTTAAAATATAACTTAACCCAAAACTCAATTTGACCCATTAAACTTTAAAATTGATAAAGTACTTAGTCCTTCAACTTAAAATCAGAAATAAGCTTTGATAAAAATAGCAATCCTATTGACTAGAAATCAGACTTTAAAAATTAAAACAAATATTAGGCCCATAAATAAAAAGGATTTTGACTTTAAACTTTTGACTTAAAATATTCGGTCCAATACGCTAAAAATTAGAGTTAAACTTTAAAATAAAAAAATACCCGGTCCAGAAATAAAATAACTCGGATCCGACTTAAAATATTTCGATCCGACCCCGACTGACCCGACCAGATCCAGTTGGACCGAACCAACCGGCCCAATCGAACCTGCCAGCACATGCCAACCCTAGCGCCGCCGCTAACCAACCACCCGCGACTTCTTCCTTTCGTTCGCATTGTTCCGGCCGCCCTTGGCCGGAACCCCACCGACAGGACCACCCACAGGTCTGACCGATTCTCCTAGACCAAACCATGGCTCGAGCCATGGCTTACCCGATCCGGACGGCATACGCAAAGAAGAAGCAACCGTGCGGCTCGTTGCATGTGGCCATGCCGTGGCCTTGGCTCGACCAGGCGGTCGAGCCACCTCCTCAACTAGCCTTGAACCACCACCTGACCACCTTGATTCGAACCCAAGGCCCATGAACCGTTCATGACCGAAGAACATCAAGAAACGAATCAAATATATGTTAAAAATCGTGATACATGCATGGATCTCAAACGACAAACATAGATCTAATCATAACACATACCATTCATGCAATTTCATTCAAAAACGGTATAATATGATTTAAAGAAAAGGGGAGAATAGAGCGTGCCTTTTTGGAGAATTATGATGACTAGCGTTATCGGGACGGAGGAATCGAGGTTGGGACGCTTGAACCTTGAAATCACCACGGAAATTCAATGGAGATCGGCCAAAGGAGTTCGGCCAAGGGGGAGTGGGAGGCAAGGGTTTCAAAAATTCTATGGTCGCAAATGAATGGAGTACCAAAAGACCCCTCCAAGGGTTTAATTAGGAAAATAAAAAAATGTTTCCCTTCCTTAACCCCCACTAATTAAAAATGTTAGCTAAACTCAAAACTTAAACTTTTAACTCTTAATTTTCGTAATATAAAATCCTCTTTTTTAAAATGTGGCAAAGTTCATTAAAATAGTTCGTATAGGCGAAAAATGGGTTCCCTTCGACAAATATAAATAAAAATCTTAATTTTCATAACTACTGCTTAAAATAATAAATTTTTGCTCTTAAAAATTGAAGGCTTAAAAATTTAAATAAACTTTCACCTCGGCCGTCCCAGTCTCGTCCACACGTCCGGTACTCAAACATGCTAATAAAATGACATGATCTCTTAGAACAAAAAACTATCACGTAATCACATAAAATGACACATAATTTCCTAAAAACAATTTTTTCTCTAGTCATGCACTCATTCTCACGTAATCATGATTTCTGGGCGTTACAAAGGACCTTGGAAAAATCAAGTATTGTCTTGGTTTATAAATTGAGCACAAAGAAGGTGGAATATTTGTTCACCAGTCAAATTATACAGAAAAGATTCTTAAACGTTTTAATATGGATAAAGCAAATTCTTTAAGTACTCCAGTGGTTGTTAGATCATTAAACATTAAAAATGATCCGTTCCGTCAATGGAAGAAAATGAAGTTAGTCTTGGTCAGAAGTACCACATCTAAGTGTTATTGGTGCCCTTATGTATCTTGCAAACTGTACTAGACCTGATATATCTTTTGTAGTAAATTTATTTGCAAGATTTAGCTCATGTCCAACAAAGCGGCACTGGAACGGAATTAATATATTCCGTTATGTACGAGGAACAACAGATTTGATACTTTTATATTCAAAAGATACCATAAAAGTATTGTTGGTTTTGCTGATGCTGGATACCTATCTGATCCACATAAGACACGATCGCACACTGGATACGTATTTACTCGTGGAGGCACTTCATTTCTTGGCGTTCACAGAAACAAACTCTCGTAGCAACTTCATCAAATCACGTCGAGATTATTGCACTACACGAGGCAAGCGATGAATGTGTATGACTAAAATCCATAACACAACATATACAAGTCATGTGTGGTTTACCATCTGACAAGAAGCCTATAACATTGTACGAAAATAATGTTGCATGTGTTGCTCAAATGAAAGAAGGATACATCAAAATACGACAGAACTAAACATACCCCCGCTAAATTCTTCGAATTCATCCAAGAACTTGTGAAGAATAACGATATAGATATTCGTTACATTCAATCAAGTGAAAATTCATCACATCTTTTCACGAAGGCACTTCCTACGACAGTGTTCAGAAAGCATATATACAGCATTGAAATGCGACACCTACGAAATATGTGAAGAATCAGTTGTGTTAATATGAGGGGGAGTTTACGTGACTGCACTCTTTTTTTCTTACTATGGTTTTTACCACTTGATTTTTCCTAGTAAGGTTAATAACGAGGTAATATCAAAACATGTAATAAAGACATCCAAAGAGGGAATATTATAAAATAATTAGATAGTTAGTATTAGTTGTTAGTTGTTGGATGTCTAAATATTAAATGAAGTGATTAGACCTTTTTTATTATTTTCATCATTTTATTTTCCTATAAATATACTTGTAATCTCATTGTAAAATACATACAAAAATATACAAATTATCTCCTACTTTAATTCTCTCTAAATTAAGAAAATTATAAAGAAATAATAATTCTCTATTAAAATAAAATTGAGAGATAATTTGGAGCAATTAAGAAATAATTAAGAAAATATTCAAATATATTACAAAAGTAATTATTAAATTTATGTAGTTATTAAATTTATTTTGTACTTTGTTCCTTTTACTTTATCACAAATACTACTATTTTTAATAATACTAATTGATTAATACTTATTTCCTATGTTATTGGACGGCATATTTGAGATATTATAAAATATATGAGGATAATTTAGTCTCGCTATGTGTTGTCAAAACTTTTCTTGACAGAGGAAAAAACTAAATACCTAGAATATTTTCGACAATGGAGATGAAAAAGTTATTATTTATATCACCAAAATCCATAAATAACCTCATACACTGTTCTATTTAGAGATTAATTTATAATATAAGCATTGCAGATTACTGGTTGATCAAAATTTACTGTAGGGTTAATAGATGGCTTCTTTCACATATTTAATCCATCTTCTTATTACGTCATGAGATAACGTAAGAGTAGTTAATCAAAATCTAGCGTTATTTCAGCTCGTCTTGTTTCTACGCAACATTTAAACAAGATTTGGCTCTTGTTAAAAAAAAAAGATTAAATTTGACTAGTAAAAGTCCAAAGTACAATTAAAATTTTTTAACTTATATTATACGATATACATCGATTACATCATCTATTCATATATCTGTTTGGACATATTTAATTTTTCACTAAAACCATTAACTGTAAATGTCAAATAATTAGTTGCATGTAGTGTAAGCACCTCACAAATCTTATATTTACTTGATACCTGTTGCATATATTTGAAAATTAGAGTGAGAGCGAGAATTGTTATAGAGTGATAAAAGAATCATGGGAAAAAATCCAAGACACGGCAGCACAACCAGGCGGATTGGAAACCCTCAGGAAGTCTTTCAGAATATGCAAGTAAGAACACTATTAACAATCCACTTTCTATAAGTATTTCACTTCACAATAATGCATAGAGTTGATATAAGCTATATTCGCCAAAAAAAGAAAATCAGGCCTCGATTATACTGTATATGTTTGCAGATTGGAGCACAGGGAATTTGATGTTGATATGTTTCACATTCAGTTAATTAGTGATAACATATATACATTTTTGTTCCACAGAAATCATATTTCTTTGGGATCTCTGGAAGGCTGGATTGGTACAGCTCTCACTTACACAGCCATGACGGATTATCCAACGCCCACCAACTTCCTTAATCCATTGCCCGCTTATCCCGTCAAACAGGTTTAACATTAAAAAACACACACACACACACACATATACATACATATGAGGAGTGACGGAGGGCGTAGGACAAGGGAATAAATAAATTCATATATTATATATATACCTTTGCTATTATACACGTATTATGGGCTAACCCTCTATTTAGTTCAGAGGTTCCTTGACCCATAGATATTTTAAATTGAGGAATATGCATGAGTAGACAAGAACCCAAAAAAAAGTACTCATATAACGGACTAACTTTCAAAAATTTTAGTGGGAAACATCCCCCCTCACCACACATTTTATATACCTGTTTTATAACCACTTGCTTGGCATCCTACTATTAGATGCATTTCTATTTCTCTCTCATATCATGAGATGTTATGTAAGCATAATATGAGACGTGTATCATAAGTTCTGAGACGTGTGTATATATATAAACATGATGGTAGAAAATTGTGAATTAAACGGTAGTAGATTAATTGCAGATGTGCAGAGCGATTGATGGGGGGAAGAATACGTTTGAGAAAATATATTGATAATTAAATGGTAGATTAATTGCAGATGTGCAGAGCGATTGATGGAGGGGAAGAATACGTTTGAGAAAATATATTGATAATTAAATGGTAGATTAATTGCAGATGTGCAGAGCGATTGATGGAGGGAAGAATACGTTTGAGAAAATATATGGTGCGGTGAATATCTACTACAATTACACTGGCAATGCCACGTGTTTCAACCTGGACGATGATTCGGATCCACACGGTCTCGGTGGCTGGACCTGGCAGGTAAACCACTATATTCTGTTGAGTGAAAGTTGTCCTGATGGGCATTATAGGTATATGTGTACAAATAAGATTACAAAATTTAGAGATGTATTGGTTTTAGATTTTTTTAATGACTTTTATGCCATTTAAAAGGTTAGGGTGATTCAATATAGACTCTGATAAATCTCATAAGAGTTTGGTAGAATTTAAAATAAACATTCGTAAAGTTTTAAAAAGCATTTGATATTCAAACTAGATTTTTAAAAACTCTACAAAAATTAAGAGGTTTTTAAATTGTCCATAAAATTTTAACAATTCACGGAAATCTACTTTCTGAATTAGGCCATTGGGCTCAACAAGGTCAGATCCATATATAATAATGGGTTTCAGTATAAGCTCATGACATTTAAAATTATTTAGATGTTTTGTTGAACTTCAGGCATGTACAGAGATGATTTTGCTAACAGATGGGAACAAGGAAGACAGTATATTTCCAGCCTCAAACTACAGCTACAACGATCGAATCGAATATTGCAAATATAAGTACGATATCGACCCCAGGCCGGATTGGGTTCCCCTCGAATTCGGAGGTCATGTGAGTATCCTGGCATAACTTAACAAAGAAGAAAAATGTTGTTCGTATCAGGTTCGGTGTCTAACTTATGCATATATCGTATAGCATATTCACAGAGTACTGAAGCGATTTGGCAGCAATATCATCTTCTTTAATGGACTAAGGGATCCATGGAGTGGTGGAGGGTACATTTATTTGTCCTTTGCACTCTACTTGTGCTATATGTGCTCTGGGCTACTGTTTTTTTTTTTTAAATTTAATTCTACCTCTATGCTATTTTAAGAATATTGTATTAACTATTTGGTCATTTCGAAGAATAACAACAATTATGATGTAGTCAAATTATCTCAGCCGAGAGCTACCACCACGTCGGGATCTCGAGCGTTGGGTCGTCGGACGTCGGGCACTGGAGGAAGGGTGTTGCTTCTCCTTGATGTCTGCAACCACAAATCACAGGTCAGAGGGCGTCGGAAGTGTGTCCAGCGAAGCTCCTCCGATGCTTAAGTCAGGCAGGATGCAGGAGAGAAAACGAGAGCAAAATATATGCTGTGAGAGCAAGTGAGTGCGAGAATAAATGTGTCTATAATGAGAAGCATACCTGGTATTTATAGAGGGGCAATGGCGGTGGGAAGAGAATATCTCGACGAATATTCTCCGCGATCCTCGGGATCCTCTTGCTTAAATAAGGAAAGGTGTATCTCCCCAGGATTCTTCAAACAAGGAAAGACGTATCCAAACTGGACTCTTCATCACGTCGAGACATTGTCCTCGGGAAACATTCCCGACCTGGTAGTGAGTCCTTGGGTAGACACCCGTTCTCTGCGCTAGTCCTCGAGCGATTCCCGATCTTGGTGGCGTATGCGGGGTTTCCAGTGAGCTGCTCGGTCCTCGGGTCCCGAGGTGGTTATGGGGGGCATCAGGAGTATCCCCCCTAGACGAACAAGTGAAGTATAGGAGTGTGTACTATTGAGGTCGGGACCCGAGGTGTCATCCACATTCCTGAAGAAACCATGATCCCTGTGACGTTGCACCCCAACCGTTGATAAAGAGACACGTGGACGGCTAGATAGAGGTCGGGTTATGTTTTCGGGAGAAAACCAGAATCCGTGTGAAAATATTTCCCAGCCGTTGATAAGATTCGAGCGAACGGTTAGGATTGAGGGGACCTGACGACCGAGGTGATCGTTGGAGTTCCTAAGGTAATCTGGACCATTGATGATTGTGAGATCGGACGGTCGCGATGCACCCCGTTTTCTTATAAATACTTCGACGATCCTACTTCATTTCCCACTTTCGCATTTTTACCGCACCGTTACTCTGCCCAAATCTTCTCTCGCTCCCGAGCTCTCGCTCTGTTCTCCCGGTTCCTGAAGAAACCATGATCCCTGTGACGTTGCACCCCAACCGTTGATAAAGAGACACGTGGACGGCTAGATAGAGGTCGGGTTATGTTTTCGGGAGAAAACCAGAATCCGTGTGAAAATATTTCCCAGCCGTTGATAAGATTCGAGCGAACGGTTAGGATTGAGGGGACCTGACGACCGAGGTGATCGTTGGAGTTCCTAAGGTAATCTGGACCATTGATGATTGTGAGATCGGACGGTCGCGATGCACCCCGTTTTCTTATAAATACTTCGACGATCCTACTTCATTTCCCACTTTCGCATTTTACCGCACCGTTACTCTGCCCAAATCTTCTCTCGCTCCCGAGCTCTCGCTCTGTTCTCCCGATCTCCTACTTTCACCACTTATTAAGTTCTTGCTTCCTCTTAGAATGACTTCCTCTACCGATAGTGTAGTTAGGAGTGTGGTTAACGCAGTAGACAGTAATCCCGAGAGCCTGAGGTCAAGGGGCCCTGGCTCCCCAACCAGGCCGAGCTGGGGTCCAAGAGCGACCCCTGGTACGAGGAGAAATCCTCGAACCTTAGGTCGTTGGACATTCCATTCATCAAGGAGAAGGGGGGAATGTTTGATAAGTTTGAGGTAGTTATCCCTGGCACCGAGGAGAGGGCTCAATGTTCTCCCCGAGGCTTCCATACCTTTTATATTAACCAACTGGAGATGGGTCTCCGGCTTCCTCTCCCAAGGTTCATCGCCGCCCTCTGCCAGCATATCAAAATCAGCCCGAGCCAATTAGAGAGACCCTTGGAGGTGTGATATGTCCTGGAGGGACAATATGTATACTCTCACCCCTTCCACTCCCGATCGGTCCCCCAATCTGGCCACCTTCCTTATCGACGTGAGCGACAAGTGATTCAATGCTCCCGAGCTGATCAAGGAGGACCTCCTGTGCCTCTGCGGGTTCATTAGGAAGGGGGTTGAGTTGTTCGGGGACCTAGGTATCGCTGTGTTTTGCCTTAGTCGTGTCATCACCCATACCCGAACTTGTGTCATGCCTGAACTGGTGTCTAACTTGTGTTTCCTTTTGCAGACGAGCGCATGGAAAAAGCGGCGATGCTCAAGGCTTTGGAGGAGGCTGAGGAGGACTCCTCGGGGGCAGCCGCGACCCCGACGAAGGTGGTGAAGAAGAGTAAGCCCTCCACCCCTGTCGAGAAGGAGGCTCGGCGCCAGAGGAAGAAGAAGGGGGCCTCCACCTTAGAGGCACGACCTACTCCCACCACCGAGAAGAGTCGGTCATCGACGCCCCCGATCCCGACGACCGAGGAGCATCCCGACCCGATGCCTGTCATCACCATTCCTAAGGTCTCCTCTCCGAAGAGGGGACCGACGAAGGAAACGGGTCCTGGGCGAGCTCCTGCCCTTAACTTCCTCGAGGACTCACTAGTGGTCTCCCCGTTTGGGGCCGTAGCCACAAGGTTTCTCTGCCACATTGCCCTCGGCCGGGACATTGGTCGACTGTCGGGCACCAGCAACTTGGAGGCTCTGGGCTTATTTTCGGCCAACCTCGCATCGGTACATTCCCGATCTTCCCAAGCTCTTGTTTCCTGCTTGCGTTAGCACTCTGACCCTTGATTCTTATGCAGGCAATGGCCTGGGGAGGTGAGATGATAAAACTCCTTACCCGAGCCCAGCGAGAGGTGAACATCACCCGTCGGTCCTTCGACGAGGCGATGGGGCACCACTCCGAGCTGGTGGCGGAGCTCGAGGAGTTAGAGGCAACTAGGGCCCAGGAGAAAGAGGCGTTGGAGGCTCAGATAGCTGCTGAGAAGGCCTCTCGGGCCGCAGAGCAAGAGGCCCTTGAGGTCGAGAAGGAGGCCCTGAGGTCCGAGCTCGACGCTGCACTTGTTAAGAAAAGTGCAATAGAGGTCGAGCTCGAAGAGACCAAGGCCCGAGCTGCCGAGGAGGTCGAGCGCTTGAAAGGCGAGGCCACCAATGCCTGGGATCTCGGGAAGGAGGAGTTACTCCAGTCCTCAGAGTTCGACGTCCTGTGCGCGAAGAAGTCTTTGGCTTACTTCAAACTGGCTTCGAAAGCTGTGTGGCTCAATTCCAAGCCAACGGCTAACCCCAGGAGGGGCCCCCCCTCCCTTCCCTTGCCGGCCCGAGGAGGTTCCAGTGCGGAGTTGGGCTTAAGTGTTCACGTAGAAGAGCTACGCGAGGAGGTGCCAGTGTGGAACTGGGCTTAAGTTTATGTGCTCAGGTGTGGTTGCCACCCGAGGAGGTTCCAGTGCGGAGTTGGGCTTAAGTGTTCACGTAGAAGAGCTACGCGAGGAGGTGCCAGTGTGGAACTGGGCTTAAGTTTATGTGCTCAGGTGTGGTTGCCACCCGAGGAGGTTCCAGTGCGGAGTTGGGCTTAAGTGTTCACGTAGAAGAGCTACGCGAGGAGGTGCCAGTGTGGAACTGGGCTTAAGTTTATGTGCTCAGGTGTGGTTGCCACCCGAGGAGGTTCCAGTGCGGAGTTGGGCTTAAGTGTTCACGTAGAAGAGCTACGCGAGGAGGTGCCAGTGTGGAACTGGGCTTAAGTTTATGTGCTCAGGTGTGGTTGCCACCCGAGGAGGTTCCAGTGCGGAGTTGGGCTTAAGTGTTCACGTAGAAGAGCTACGCGAGGAGGTGCCAGTGTGGAACTGGGCTTAAGTTTATGTGCTCAGGTGTGGTTGCCACCCGAGGAGGTTCCAGTGCGGAGTTGGGCTTAAGTGTTCACGTAGAAGAGCTACGCGAGGAGGTGCCAGTGTGGAACTGGGCTTATGTTATCGAGCTGGTCGGGCTTATGCATTCACGTAGAAGACCTACGCGAGGAGGTGCCAGTACGAAATTGGGCTTATGTTGTCGAGCTGGTCGGGCTTATGCACTCACGTAGAAGAGCTACACGAGGAGGTGTCAGTGCGGAACTGGGATTATGTTGCCGAGCTGGTCGAGCTTATGCACTCACGTAGAAGAGCTACGCGAGGAGGTGCCAGTGCGGAACTGGGCTTATGCGCTCAGGTGGGGTTGCCACCCGAGGAGGTGCCAGTGCGGAACTGGGCTTAAGAGCTCATGTAGAAGAGCTATGCGAGGAGGTTCCAGTACGGAACTGTACTTAAGTGCCGAGTTGGTCGGGCTTATGTGCTCAGGTGGGGTTACCATCCGAAGAGGTTGATAGTAAAAAACCATGAGTTGAGAGAAAAATATCTTTTCCATAAGGTAGCTTTTACACACGGTAGCCGAGCAAGACATATTACAAATGATAAAGAGGTGCAGTTTAAGCATAGTACTTTCTAAGATGAATAATGTTTCAAGGTCGACGTCCTCTCTTTCTTTGTGCATCCTCCAAGTAATAAGCAGCGACTCCAGCTCTTCCGACCACTTTATATGGCCCTTCATACTTGGGATCCAACTTTCCTCTGTCTCCCTGATACTGTATTTTTGTCCAGACGAGGTCTACCATCTCATACTTCCGAGATCCAGACGAGGTCTACCATCTCATACTTCCGAGACCGAACTCTTTTGTCATAAGCCTGTGCCATGCTCCTCTGATATGCTGATATGCGCACGGTGGCCCGAGCTATTCTTTCCTAAAGATGATCCAACTCGATGCCTCGTATCTCCCCATCATCTTCAGCATACTCCATGACCCGAAGACTATCCTGGCCGACCTCAGCTGGTAAAAACTGCTTCTGTGCCATATACCATGCAATAAGGCGTTTCGTCAGTGGCTGCTCAGGTCGTCGTCGGATAAGCCCAGAGCACACTAGATAATTCATCCATCCATCTTCCTCGGACTGCCGTGCTTCGAGGGCTTGCACGATGGTTCGGTTAGTGACCTCTACTTGTCCATTGCTTTGAGGATAGGCTACCGAGGTGAAGACCTGCTCGATCTTCAACTCTTGACACCAGGCCCGAACTTTCGCCCCACAGAACTGTCTCCCATTATCTGAAATAAATATTTGAGGTATCCCAAAGCGGAAGACGATATTTTTCCATAGAAATTTCAACATCTCAGCCTCGGATATCTTTGCTAAGGGCTCTGTCTCCATCCACTTTGAGAAATAATTCACAGCAACCAGTAAGAACCTCCTCTGCCCCCCGGCTGGTGGGAAATGTCCCACAATATCCATACCCCACTGATCAAACGGGAACGAGGAGATAATGGTCTTTAAGGGCTCGGCAGGCTGCTTCTGTAGGTTAGCATGTTTCTGGCAGCCTTGACAAGTTCAGACAAGAGTAGTAGAGTCCTGCTGCATAGTGGGCCAGAAGAAACGAGCAAGTAGAGCTTTCCGAGCCAGAGCTACTGCGCCTAGGTGATTTATACAACATCCTTCGTGTATTTCTCTTAGCACATATTTGGCCTCGTCGGGACCCAAGCACTTCAGTAGTGGTCGTGACAAAGACCTCTTGTACAATTTATCATCCAAGATAACGAAGCGCAGCGCTCGGCGCTTGATCTCCTGAGCACGACGTGGGTCGTCGGGCACCATCCTTCGCAGAATATACTCCAAAATATCATGTTGCCAGTCTGAAGTCGGTACTCCCTCGTGATTCTTCCCGACCTGATATACTTGTGACAATAACTCCTTCCCCTGTATCTCGTTTCCCGAGGATGGAGTAAAGGATCTGGCCATCCTCACGAGTTTATCTGTCTTTTCATTGTTTTCCCGAGGTATTTTCCCTAGAACCACCTCAGAGAAGGCCTCCGTCAATTTATTCAGGGCCTCCGCATATTTCACCATCTTCTCATTCTTTATATCAAACCTCCCATTGCTCTGTTGAACCACCAACTGGGAGTCAGAATAGAGTAGGACCCGAGCTATCCCCATGTTCTTAGCAGCCCGGAGCCCGATGAGCAAGGCCTCATACTCCGTTTCATTATTGGAGGCCTTGAATTAGAGAGTTATTGCTAGACTTGTTTCTTCCCCCAAGGGGGACACCATGACTATTCCGACACCACTTCCTGATGAGCAAGAAGATCCATCCACATAAACTTTCCATCTCTCCTCTTGCTCGAGGTGCACTGTTTCTGCCAAGAAGTCTGCCAATGCTAGTGCTTTGATAGCTTCCCGAGACTTAAATTGTATATCATACTCACTGAGCTCGGTAACCCATTTGACAAGCCTTCCCGAAGCATCGGGGTGAGAAAAAATCTGCCCCAGTGCACTGTTGGTAAGTACTGTGATCGGGTGACATAAGAAATAAGGTCTGAGTTTCCGGGCTGTGATGACTAAAGCTAGAGCCAGTTTCTCATGTGTAGTATAATTCAGTTCGGCCCCCTTCAGAGCGTGGATCACAAAATACACTGGTTGATGCACCCGTCCTTCCTCCCGGACGAGAACAGAACTGGCCGCTTGTGAGGTAACAGCCAGATAGACCAATAATGGCTCCTCAAACTCGGGCTTGTTGAGAACGGGTAATGCCTTCAGGTATTCCTTCAACTCCTGCAAAGCTTTTTCGCTATGTTCATTCCAATCAAACTGCTTGGCTGCGCTTTTATCATTGCCCGAGGCTTGAACTGTATATCATATTCACTGAGCTCGGTAACCCACTTGACAAGTATCCTCGAAGCGTTGGGATGAGAAACAATCTGCCCCAGGGCACTGTTAGTGAGGATAGTGATCGGGTGAGATAAGAAATATGGCATGAGGCGCCGAGCTGTAATAACCAAGGGCAAGGCCAAATTCTCTTGCGTACTATAGTTCAGCGCGGCCCCTTTCAGAGCGTGGCTTACAAAATATATTGGCCGATGCATCTGTCCTTCCTCCCGAAAAAGAACTGAGCTAGCTTCTTGCGGGGTGACAGCCAGATATACAAATAAAGGTTCCCCAAGCTCGGGCTTGTTAAGAACGGGTAATCCCTTCAGATATTCTTTCAACTCCTGAAAAGCCTTCTCGCTATGTTCATTCCACTCGAAATGCTTAGTTTTACGGAGTATCTTGAAGAAAGGGAGACTCCGGTCGGCCGATCTAGAGATAAATCGGGAGAGGGCAGCAATCCTCCCTGTCAACCTCTGTACCTCTTGAATATTCCGAGGGGGGCACATTGAAGCAAGAGCTCATACCTTCTCTGGATTAGCTTCAATTCCCCGATGAGTGACCATATAACCCAAGAATTTTCCTGTCCGAGCTCCAAATAAGCACTTACCGGGGTTCAGTTTGATTTGATAGTCCCGAAGAGTACGGAAGGTCTCCTCCACATCAGATATAAAATTCCTCTCTTCCCGATACTTCACTAATATGTCGTCGACGTATACTTCGACGTTTCTCCCAATCTGCCCTTTGAAGACCTTATCCATCAGCCTCTGATAAGTTTTCCTTGCATTCTTAAGCCCGAAGGGCATAACCACATAGAAAAATGTCCCATCCGCGGTGATAAAACTAACCTTGCGCTGATCCTCCTCGGCCAGGGGAATTTGATGGTACCCCTGGTAAGCATCCAGGAAACTGAGGAGCTCGTGGCCCGAGGTGGAATCGATGAGTTGATCGATCCTGGGAAGTGAATAAAAATTCTTGGGGCAAGCCTTGGTCAAATCTCGGACGTCCACACACATCCGCCACTTTCCTGTTGCTTTAGGTACCAGAAAAACATTAGATAACCAGGAAGGGAAATGTACCTCTCTTATATGCCCGGCCTGCAATAGATCCCCGACCTGACTCCTGATCACTGCGTCCTTCTCGGGCCAAAGTGCCGTATTTTCTGAATGACTGGTCGGGAGCTAGGGGAGACATTCAATCTATGCTCCATCACCTTGCGCCTGACCCCCTTCAGATCGGATGGGGACCAGGCAAACACATCCTTGTTCCTCTCCAAGCATTGAATCAACTGTACCCGCACATCATTTGGAAGAGTCTTAGCTATCTTTACAACCCCAGCTGGAGGAACGAGGACTACTTCTTCCTCCTCATCCTCATAGTCAATTGAAAATCTTCCCCGACCATGTTCACGTCTCTGTCTTCCCGAGATCTAGGATAGTCATGGACCCGAGATGTAGCCACCTTCGCACCTCTTCTATATAACACTTCCTCGCCATCTTTCGATCTCCAAGCACTTCCCCCACTGAATCTTCCATTGGAAACTTAATCTTCTGATGTAGGGCCGAGGCCACAGCTAAGAATGCAGCCATGGCTGGCCGTCCCAAGATGACGTTGTAGGAGGAGGGTGCATCTTCCACGATAAAATCAACGATCTTAGTATTCCTATGCTCCCCTGATCCCAGCGAAAGGGGCAGTTGAACAACTCCCACTGGCTGTAAAGAGTGACCGGTAAACCCGAACAGATGTGTATTCACGGGCTCCATACGATACTCCCCGAGGTCCATCTGATCCACAGCGCTCTTGAAGAACACATTGACCGAGCTCCAGAATCCACAAAGATGCGGGCCACTTCATAGTTTGCAATCATTACCTGAATAACCAGAGAATCATTGTGCGCTTCAACATCCATAGGTAAATCCTCGGGACCAAATGAGCCCAAGCTTCTCTTCTCCACCTCCATAGCTTCCATCCGACGACATTACGCCTTCCTCGCCCGATTCGGAGTCCCCATCAGTAGGTCCTCCTGAAATCAGTATTGATAACTCCCCGAGGCTGAGGTCGATCTCTGACCCTCCTCGGGAAGGGTTCTGATCCTGCCCCCGAGGTGTTCTCTCTCGGCCAAAATCCCTGTTACTGTGTCGCCCACCATCTTCCCTCTGATGCCTCTTCTCCAATCGATGCGGCTTATCCTCCACTAGCGCCGCTCGCATGTCGGGATTACTCTGGATGGTTTGTTCCAACTCTTGGTCTAAGAGATGATATTCTGCAGTGGTGTGATCGTAATCCCTGTGAAAATCATAAAACTTATCTGAATTGGGGTTTCTCAGGGCCCATCATTCCCCCGAGGTCGCTGCACTACCTTCCGCTCATCACAAATCTCCAGAGCTCGAACCTTGCTCACCTTCAAGGGTGTTCGAGTAGTGAATTCTCCCAACAGCAAAGGAGGTTCTTGCCTAGATGGCCTCGGCTGGGGTCTCTCTGTCCGAGCATCCCGACCAGCCCGAGGTGGTAATCTCTGTTCACTCCTTCTCGAGGACTGTATCTCCTCCACATTAACATACTTCTCGGCTTTAGTAAGGAGCTCATCAAACGTCTTCGGGGGCTTCTTGACCAGGGACTTGAAGAAATCACCCCCTCGTAACCCCTGGGTGAAGGCTCTGATCAGAAGGTTCGGCGTGACAGATGGAACCTCAATAATAGTTCTGTTGAAGCTCTTGATATATTACCGAAGAGTCTCCTGTTCTTTTTGCTTCACCGTAAACAAGTTCAGCGTCGTTATCGGTTGCTTCTTGCTACTGGCAAACTGATGAAGGAACGCGTGGCTGAAATCCTGAAGTTCTGGTATTTTCCGCATGATTTTTAAATCATACCAGATCTGTCTCCGGTGCTCTTCTTGTGATTTTAGATGTTCAAGAACATTGAGCTATTGCAGCTCCGTATTAGCAGCGCGAAAATTTTTTAAACGCTCATTTTAAACCAGCGGCTGCTAAGTTCCTTCGAAAAATAGGGACCAACAGGTGGTGCCGAGCTTCTTTCCTCCCGCAGTCGTTCAATTTCCTCCCGAAACTTCCTGATCTCCTCGGATTGCTGATCGGGTGGCGGTTGAGACTCAGTACTGTTCGCCAATATCTGGGCTACAGTAGTTGCTACCAATTCAGCTATCTGGGCTACAGTGAGATTGAGGTTCTCCGACCCCTGAGCGGTACTCTCTGTGTTGCTACTTTCCCCAGTACCCTGAGCTCTAGTCCTCTTTGGTGGCATCTTGTCTTCTTTCTTCTACGTTTCCCACAGACGGCGCCAATTGATGTAGCCAAATTATCTCAGTCGAGAGCTACCACCACGCTGGGATCTCGAGCATTGGGTCGTCGGGCGTCGGGCACTGGAGGAAGGGTGTTGCTTCTCCTTGATGTCTGCAACCACAAATCACAGGTCAGAGGACGTCGAAAGTGTGTCCGGTGAAGCCTCTCCGATGCTTAAGTCAGGCAGAATGCAGGAGAGAAAACGAGAGCAAAATATTTGCTGTGAGAGCAAGTGCGTGCGAGAATGAATGTGTCTATAATGAGAAGCATACCTGGTATTTATAGAGGGGCAATGGCGGTGGGAAGAGAATATCTTGACGAATATTCTCCGCGATCCTTGGGATCCTTTTGCCTAAATAAGGAAAGGTGTATCGTCCCAGGATTCTTCAAACAAGGAAAGACGTACCCAAGCTGGACTATTCACCACGTCGAGACATTGTCCTCGGGAAACATTTCCAACCTGGTAGTGAGTCATCGGGCAGACACCCGATCTCTGCGCTAGTCCTAGAGCGATTCCTGATCTTGGTGGCATATGTCGGGGTTTCCAGTGAGCTGCTCGGTCCTCGGGTCTCGAGATGGTTATGGGGGCATCAAATTCCCTACACAACTTTAAATTTTGTCCACAAATTCCTACAATGTTGCAACATGCATAAAGTTTTTATTGGAGTGATAAGTTTATAATGATGATGCAGTTAGAAAGAGAATTGAAATTTGATACACGTGATAACCAATTATTAGTGTCATAGAGAATGTTATAGAAATATCGTGGATGAATGGTTACTTTTTTAAATCTTACTGCGATAAATAAAATAAATCCACTCTTCTCCGTGTGGCAGGGTTTTGAAGGATATATCTAAGACCATAGTTGCTATTGTAGCAAAAGAAGGTTCGTGTTCTTGCAATTGCATAAACTTTCGATTTTATCTTGATTCTCAAATTTTGGATTAATTGCATTTTTGGTCGCTGTTTTGGGACCAAAACTATTTTGATCCCTGTTATTTATTAAAAAGGTCTTTCAACTTATGATCTCCAACATTAATTCATCATTAAAAAATTACGGAATGACGACTCAAATAACAATTTCATCCCAATTACAATGAAGACAAAGATGTATAATCATCTCTTTCAGAGAACTTTAGTAGATTTGGTGAAGAACATACTCCCTTTTCCTTAGTTTTTAGTACTGAATCATGTTAGGGGTACTAAACTTTTGTATATAAGGCTATCAAAAAGACGACTTCTTTTGTCAGACAAGAGAGATAATTGAATCTCAAGCTTTTTTTTTTATTTATTAAAAGGTGAGTCCATATAAATTTGGTTGCATGTTTGTTTATGATATTGTCGTTTCATTTAGAAATTCATAAAATCATAAAATATGTATTTGCGTAGCAAGTTTATGTTTCTACAAAAAGAAGTAATAATAATAAACTTTCATATATTTTTTGAGTTAATTGATTGGTGCTATCATTGGGTTGATCGTGTTATTCATTGGTTAGGTGCGCATCATGTGGACCTTAGATTCTCTACAAGTGAAGATCCAGAGTGGCTTCAACATGTAAGAAAAAGAGAAATCAACATCATATCGAAGTGGATCTCTCAGTATTATCACACTTTAATTAACTGATCATTGTATTGCTTAATTTGTAGTATGTATCACATATACAGTATTCACACCAAATCAACTTCCATTTTAAAATCCTTTAGGAACTCGCGAAATTGGCTTCAAGATACTAAATTCTTCGTGTAGACGTCATTGTAACGATAAGTATTTTGTAATTGGGTTAGATTTAAATTTTATTTGAAATAATTATCAGTATTAAAGTGATATGTATTATAATATACATTCGTTCTTTCTTGTCTGACATTCATGTGACCACTACAAAATAAGTAGCCCCAGATGAGCGGTTTTTTTTTTCCACTTTTAAGGGAAGGTTCACTAACTCCTATTCTTTTACTAGTGGTTATCAAACCGTTTCTCTTATCACCATCCTAGACCGTATAGAAATGGTTTGGCAACCGATGGTGAATTCAGAAAATCCGCTTGTATTGTCTACTATCAGAACGGGTTATAATGGTTCTTACATAACAACGATTTCAAACCAATTCTACTACGATTAATATAAGAGTTTTTCAAACTATGTCGAAATAATTATTTGCATAACGATTTTAAAACTGATGCTACAAATGAGGGATATAGGAACACTTTTAAAATGTTACTGATGCTAAAAATGTATGAGCGGTGTGAACAATGCTAGACATAGATATAATGCAGTTTCAAAATATTGCTGAAACTAGAATTATAGGTGTGGTTTTATAATGCTAGCCATCGATCGCTTTTACATGATAGGCGATGAGACTAGTTCAACCCACATAAGAAACTAATGATTAAAAAAGTTGTAAACCGATCGTGATTCGTGAACCCTCTGAGTGTATGAGAGGGTTCAAAAGCGATCCCCACTTGATATAGAGAATGACGATTTTACAAATGCTTTGAAGAAGCTTGTGAAACCATAATGTCGGAGTCATGTATGATCATTTTTCAAGCCGTGAATGTAAGAGTAGTTTTAGATCTACCTGGGATGTTCCTTGAATTATTTACAAGTGGTATTCAAGCTCTTACGTTTGCATCTTTATCTTCATTACATTATTATACATAGGAACAATTTTGAAGACATAAATTCAAAAGAAAATTTAAATCAAATTTTGAATTTAAAATTAAGAGCGATAAAATAACTTATAAAGATTGTTGGATCTATGTTTATAGATCAGAATATTAATTTTGATTAACACAAAACCTGCTGATATTTTACTAACGGTTTATGATCGATGTGCAGCGTCAAAGATGGTTCGAATTAGTCGCAAGCTGGTACAGCAAAGGAAAATCAGCTCAGGAGAATAACAACTCAGATCAACAATCAAGTGCAGATTAGAGTTCAACTTACAGATTCAACAGATTAGAACAGATTGTAGAAGACACCCAAGCTGGTTCACCAGCTTGGAGCTAGAGCAGAATCAGATCAGATGAAGAACATATGAGATTAGATGATCCAAAGAAGAAGGGATATAATCGCTGGTGCAAGATTTGTCAAGTGTAGAGAATCACATGTTGTTAGATACATTCGATCACAGAGATCAAGGAGGAACCTTAAATTCTGAAGATATTCTAGAGGATCACAAACTCTTGGATGCCGTAGTGGAGGAAGATCACAAGAAAGTACACATAATCAAAGAAGAAATCAGCTCGGGGACAAACCAACTCAGACGAACAAAGCAGTTTGAACACAAGTGTTGTGGAGATTATATTGTACTAGTTCAAACTAATTTGCTTCGTCCTGTCCACATCAGGTACAAAATTTACAGAGCTCAAAGTCAGCTATGGCTGCAGAGCATTTAATGAAGAAAGCTCAAAGACAACAAAGCCTGCAAAGCATTTAATGATAAAGGACACAATGTATAATTATGTTAGAACTTACAGAATACTTTTCAACGGCTACAACTTTGTGCCCAACAGATATGATTGAACAAGAGGCTTTATATACATCAAGCAGACATCAAGCAGAAAAGAGTGTACTGCACAAGATATACGGGAAGTGAAGTGTGTGTGCACAAGAGCAGAATGAAAACAAAATAGAGTGCGATGCACAACAAAAAACATAGAGCAGTGAATAGTCGAGAGTTTACACACTCAGGTGGCAGCTGATATGCAAGCTAGTTTGGTGCCCAGGTGTGAGATGGTGCACAGGCCGAGAGCTTCAATGAGATATTCATACTCGACAGCACAACCCTGGGAAGACATCGAGATACCAGCTTAGAGAGAAGCATTTCCCAGTGTGTTAGGATCGAAAAACAAGCTCGGGAGTTCAGAGGGGGGGGGGGGTGAATGAACTCCTTTGCTACTTTTGCTTAAAAAAAAAAATTTTACTGCTCAACGCAAACCTCTAAGCTGAGTTACCAGCTTGAAAGGTTCTCAGTGATTGCTGTTGTCTCATGTAATAATAGTGATTTTATGTGGAAAGAACACGATTCAATCAGTGAACAGTTTGATAAAAGCATAAATGTAAAGATAAAGAGTCGAGAGATTTGTTTCTCGAAGTTCGGAGCAAAATCTCCTACGTCCCCCCTTCTTTCTCAATGTAAAAGAGTTTCACTAGAAGATTTGATTTATACAACCACTTGTACAAACCCGATCCTATAACCAACAGCTGCAGGAACTCCTAGCACTCAACCAAGAACTCAGACCCGCGATCTGGTTTGAAATACAAGTTACACAGCTCTAAGATGGTTGTGCAAATCTAGCACTCAACACTTTGTTTTTGATTTATAGTGAAAGCTTGACACTACAGAGTGTGTGTATAGAAGATAGTGTAACACAAATAATTGAATAAGAAATATCTGAGTATGTCACTAGCTGTGAGCTGGTTCAAGAATACGAACTCTGTTTTTGCATTTGAAAGTTTGTAGGCTAGTAAGTTCGATGATTTGTGTTCGGCCAGTAACCCCCTCACAGCTGATCTGATCTTCTATTTATACCCTTTGGATACAACGGTAATAAATGTTACGACACATTGAGTGTATCCAAATTGAATTTTCCGCGGCGACATAAATGTTTGTACGATGAAAGTACATCTCCATTAAATGCATTTACCTTTTTAGCATACTTCTGCGCCGTCTTCTGTTCACCAAATCTCGGCATATCTGAAGTTAGCTTAAATAGTTCAATGACTACACATCAGTACAGAGAGGTCAAATGTCTCAAATCAACCTTGTTCATAGTTTCAAACATTCTGAAATTCATTTTGCTAGGTTGTCTTTACTTAGCTGGTTTCCCAATATGGTCGCTGGTTGAGCTGCTTTTTCTGATCTGGTTTTAGGCTGATCAAAACCAATCTGCATTGTTTATTCTGTTCTTGTAACGCCTCAAATCCATAGGACCACATAAATGAACCTTTTCTATTTTAAGGGTCAAATTGATATTTCAGATTTTAGTATGAGTTATTTGAAAGCTGATTTCTTTAGTTAAAGAAGTGAATTGCGATGCAGAAAGTTCCAATGCAGATTTCACTCCAAGCGCAATACACGAGCAGTTTTTAGGTTATGTCGAAAATGCTTTTAAAGAGAACAAATTGTATCTTTCAAACTCTCTTGGTAAATTGCAAAACTAATATATTGAGAGGAATATTTACCAAATTGTACAACTATAGGCATGGTGTGTCATGCTTAATCATTACACATCACCTGCCACTAATCCCTCTCCCATATAGTACCGATTTTGAAAAGTAAAGTTCATGTTAGAGTAGATGCCCAACTAGCCAACTTGTGACGTGTGGGTTTATAGACTCTTGTATATGAAAATATTTATATATGATATTCGCATTTATTTATATGTCATTCTTTACTTTCATTGTGTGTATGATGATTTACAATTGCGTTGAGTAAAGACCTAGAATGCACTAAAGTGTATGTTAGATGTGATAGTGGATATGACGGCTATCATGAAACACATCTAATAGTCACTGTGTATTCTGAACATGTTCCTAGTCGATTGAGCCGTCAAAATGAGGATAAGGCCGCCCGAGCTAGAGATAGTATCTGCGATGCGAAGTACCATGTTTCATTGGTAGGGAACATTGTGATGTTCTAAGCATGCAGATAGATAGTGACCTGGTGATCTATCGAACTACCCTCGTTCGGACTTTCCAAGTGGTTACCATTTTTCGAGTTGATAAGTCCGAGGTCTTGATTGTACTGATTAGTCCTCACGACTCGAAACGTCATTGAGACTCTGCATGATAGGCGTCTCACTTTGACCCGTTTGCTCACTTGGGGTCATCAGGCGG
>KQ993004.1:2298-20565 GCA_001598015.1 Dorcoceras hygrometricum
TGTTGAGGGGCAAAACGGTCATTTTGCAATTTAGGGTTAGATGATCTGAAAAATTGTTTTTTTATATTATTCAGTTTCGGAAACTGAATCGATCGGTCCGATCTGATCGGCGATCGGAGTTACGATGAAGTCGCAGCGATGGATATCGTCATTTGGACCCGGGCCCGTTGGGCCGGTCCAAGTCCATCATTAAGTCTATTTATTTAGACTTAATGAATTCATTGAACATGCAATTTTTGAATAACCCTAACCCTAAAACCAGCCGCCTCCCTCCTCTCAACTCACGCCGCCGCC
Source organism: Dorcoceras hygrometricum (assembly GCA_001598015.1). Lineage (NCBI taxonomy): Eukaryota > Viridiplantae > Streptophyta > Magnoliopsida > Lamiales > Gesneriaceae > Dorcoceras > Dorcoceras hygrometricum. Next base: position 2,593 of record KQ993004.1, read on the forward strand.
GCCGCCGCCGCCGACGATCTTCGCCGGAAATTGTTCCGGCCTAGTTTTTCGAGGAGTATTCGTTCGTGCTGATCTCGTCAGCGCTTCTAGTGCAGCCTGACGAAGGAGTCTCGGATCTGGTCGTGGACCGGATTGGCGATAATCTACCGCAATCTACCGAGAAGAGTCGGATTCTTGTAATACCGGTTGGAGCCAGGCACAAGTGCCAGCAAGGTAATCCTCTTAAACATCCTATGAATGTCGTAGTTTGTTTATGAATTTTTCGTATTGATCGTCTCCCGGTTTTCATTCTATTGTTCTTCCGCTGCCTCGCCGGGAGGCGGATCCGGTTCTGCAACACCAGGCCCACTTTTAAATAGATATCAACAATATTACAACCAAAATTTGCAAAACCTAGCATACACCTAACACGTTGGGCACGGCTCTCGATCATCCCAAAATACAATCAATTCAAACAATTTACATAAATAAGATAATCAAATCAAATTTGATAATTTTCCAACAAAATCATATTTTAAATATAAAATCATATTTTATATATAAAATCATATTTTGTCAATTTTAATTGCATCATATTGGGCTTAAAACAATTTTAGGCCCAAAAACTCAAAAATTTCAAAAATCAATTTTGGTCGGACCAAAATGGCCGAATATCAAATATTGGCCCGAAAACCCCTCGGGCCGTTCGGGACATGCCCGAAACAAACCCTAGGATTCAAAACAGTGTCGCACCACCGCCTCGGAGTCGCCGCACGGCGGCGCACCACCGCCTGCACAGCGTGAGACACAGGGCCGCATGCTACGCGCGCCACCTAGCGCAACTCGTGCGCAAAACTGAGCATTATGATGCGAAAACAATTTTTCAGACCACCTAGTCCAAAATTGCAGTTTAACCCCTCCAAGTTTCAAGAATAGTCAAACTAGCCCAAACTTTAGGGAAATTGCAATTTGACCCCTGTTGACTTTTAGGAAGTCGTACTCCCTAAATTCCTCCTCCTATGCTCAACACATTGAGCTCAGTTTCCGTGCGGGAATCATGAAACCAGTACTTGTGTAACCCTCAATGGTTCAGGAATACAGCTAGCCGTGGGCCCACAATAATTGTAAAGCGCCTAGAAAAATCGCCCCATGATCCCCTAGGTATCACTGATAGTGCCTGAAAGAACCAGTTGGTCATGGTTTGCGTACAGTACGGTCCTTTCAACACATATATCTCGATCAGATCAACGACCATTGGTAAATCGAGAGTCGCTAGAGATCCAATAACTATGCATACATCTCGGAGATCAAATAGTGAAATCGCGTGTGTTACTAGGTAAACCCATTTACCTAAAACACATCTAGTACTCTGGCCAGAGATTTATCACACTATTATCTCCTCAGATAGCATAGGATATCCACGCACAAAGGCGAGCGGTGAATCCTCGACAACGAAGCATCGACTCCTACATGCATCGAGACCTCACCCAATCCCGCCACCTAATGACCCAAACTTAGTGAGGACTAATCGGTACAACCAAGACCTCGGACTTATCCACTCGATAAATGGTAACCACTTGGAAAGTCCGAACGAGGGTAGTTCGATAGATCACCTGGTCACTATCCATCTGCATGCTCAGAACATCACAATGTCCCCTATCAATGAAACATGGTACTTCACATTTCAGATGCCAGTCTCAAGCTCGGGCGGCCTTATCCTCATTTTGACGGCCCAATCGACTAGGAACGTGTTCAGAATACACAATGAATATTAGATGTATTTCATGATAGCCATCATATCCACTATCACATCTAACATACACTATGGTGCATTCTAGGTCTTTATCCAACACAATTGTAACATTATAACATAATGAAAATAAAGAATGCCATATAACAATACGAATTTCATAAATAAAGATTGTTATACAAAGAGTCAATAAAACCCACACGCCACAAGTTGGCTAGTTGGGCATCTACTCTAACAGAATTAATGTCAACATTAATGATATGGTCCCTGTGTTGGCGCAGCGGCGGATCCGGATCCCGCTCCCGGGGCACAGCGGAAGAATTTAAAATTTTGAGCCCGGGAATTGTCAATACACCTAAACAATAATCTAAACATTCATAGGATGTTTACAAGGTTACCTTGCTGGCGTCTAGGTGCCTGGCTCCGACCAGTTTCATGAGGGAATTGGCACTTCAACGGTGAACGGCTGGATCGATGCCTAATCCGATCCACGACCAGAATCTCAACTCCTTCGCCGGTTTGTACTAGAAAACCGACAAAAATTTCACGGACGGAATCTTCTCGTCGAGACGGTCGGAACAAATTCCGACGGTGGCGCAGCGAAGGGGAGGAGGAGAGGGAAAGAAAAATATAACTAAAGGGAGATCACTCAATCCAACTTGGAGAGTTGTTCCCAACTTTTGGTGCCAGTAAAATGAATACCCCAGGGCCCCTATTTATAGATTTTTCATGGGTTTTAACCAGGTTAATGGGCTTGGGTCAGGCCCAGGCCCAGTGAACATTGATTTCAAGTCCATCGTTGTGGCTTCATCATAATCCCGATCTACGATCAGATCAGACCGATCTACACAGTTTATAAACTGAACATTATGATGCGAAAACGATTTTTCAGACCACCTAATCCAAAATAGCATTTAGGCCCATATCAGCTTTAAGGATAGTCATACTAGTCCAAGCAAATTTAGGAAATCTTGTTAGGGATCGTTTAACCCTCTATCGATGTGCAATGACTAGATATTCGATCATAACTAGTACTAGAGGGTGTAACCAGATCGAATGACAAGACGCAGGATTCAGCCAGAAGTTGAAGCCGGGTTCGCAAAGATCAAGCTGGTTTCAGCTTAAAGTTGAAACCAGCCCAATACAAGGCGAGCGCTAAACATGCCAGTTCCAGCTGGAAGACTAGAACTAGCTCGATACTTCGGTCGAACGATCTGGTTAACTTAACTTGAGCTGCAATAGCTCAGTGTTCTTGAATAATTTGTGCACCGAGATACAGATTGAGTAATGTAAATAAAACATGTGTAAATAACTCAAACTGCGCTCTATCGTTCGAAGCCCAAATAAACAGTTTTATGCGTAGTTGTAAATATGCAATGTGTATGTATGAATGCAGTAAAGGATTAAAGAAATACGCTGAGATTTGTTTCTGGAAGTTCGGAGCTCAATCTCCTACGTCTCCCCTTCTTCCGCCACGGGAAGTATCCACTAGAAGACTTTGATTACAACGGCCCCCGCTGCAACCCATTTCTACGACCAGCAGCTGCAAGAACTCCTAGCAACACCACTGCACACCAGCACGCAAGCTGCGTGTTTCTAACTCGCTTCTTTAATACCTCAGTGAGAAAGGCTACACATACTTCTTAACGTCTCAGTGCGAAAGACAACACAATGACTTGTGTTTATGATTCACTCATCTAAACAATTAAGATCTCAGCTATCAAATGTGAGTGAATTTGTGTGTGAGAATTATACAGTATATGCTTACTCTCAAATGTATACTCACACACTGGGAAGTGCTCATCTTCGAGCTGATTTTCTGTTATCTTCCCATGATTGTGCAGTAGACTTGATTAATCTGTTTTTGCTCATGCACACCTCTGCACTTTTCATCTTCTGCTGCTCATCTTATATATAGCCTCTGTGCAGATTTAATCCGTTGGACACAAAGCATATAGCCGTTGTAAATACTTCTGAAAAGTTCTGACAATGTTGCACCTTGTGTCCTTTTGCATTTAATGCTTTGCAGGCTTTTTTGACTTTAAGCTCATTTTCATTAAATGCGCTGCAACAACCATTGCTGACTTCTGAGCTCTGTGAACAGTGTATTTGATAATACGACAAATCAGTTTGAACTTCGGAATACAATCTCCACAATACTTGTGTTCAAACTGCTTTGCTTTGAGCTGGTCTCTGTTCTCTGAGCTGGTTGCTGAACTTTGGGTTGGTCTCTACCAGCTGGTTGCTGAGCTGGTTTTCCCCCCAGCTGGTCTTCGAGCTGGTCGCTTCTTCATTATGCTGTACTGCTTCAAGCTGGTGAACCAGATTGGGTGTCCTCTACGATATGGTTGTCCTTAGCTGGATCAGCTCGGGCGTCCCCTCACTGTACCAGCTAAGTTGTCCTACGCTAGACCAGCTTGGGCGTCCCCTTACTGTTCTAGCTTGGACTGCTCCTTAATCTGCACTGCTATCAGCTCTCAATCAATCTGCTATCAGTGCTTAGTTTCAGCTTGCTTCTGAGCTGCTGCATTTCTCTTCATCCAGCTCGTAGGGTCCAGGATGAGCTTGCATATTTTCGCCCGAGACCGGTGATGCCCCCTCCGGAACGGTCCAACGAGCAAGACTCACTACTTTGTGGTGACCTAAGCTGCTTTTCGGCCAAATTCCTTTTTTATGCCTCCGAAATCACGTTTTTCTGTTCAGCTCAACCTGCGCACTTACTTTAAATCATTAGTAAAGTAGTAACAGATTTTGTGTGAATCAAAACTTAGATTTTGATCTGTAAAAACAGATCCAGCAAATCTCATTTCCACCCCCAGTAATTTTAGGAAGTCACAATTCCATCCTTCCTCCTACTATACTCAACAAATTGAGCTTAATGTCCGTACGGAAATTGAGAAACCAGTACTTGTGTGACCCTCAATGGTTCAGGGATACAGCTAGCTTTGGGCACACAAATTTTGTGACTCCGAAAACATATTTTCAGACTTAACCATCAGATCATGGTAAAGGGTCTAGCAACATCACCTCATTATCCCCTAGGTATCACTGATAGTGTCTGCAAGAACCAGTCGATCATGGTTAGCGTACAGTACAATCCTTTCAACTCAAATATCTTGATCAGGTCAACGACTATTGGTAAATCGAAAGTCGCTAGAGATCCAATAACCATGCATACATCTTGGAGATCAAATAGTGACATCGCATGTGTTACTAGGTAAACCCATTTACCTAAAATACATCTAGTACTCTGGTCAGAGATTTGTCAAACTATTATCTCCTCAGATAGCATATGATATCCACGCACAAGGGCGAGCGATGAATCCTCGACAATGAACAATCGACTCCTACATGCATCGGGACCTCACCCAACCCCGCCACCTAAAGACCCCAACTAAGTCGGTAAATGGGTCAAAGTGAGGCACCTATCATGTAGAGTCTCAATGACGTTTTGAGTAGCGAGGACTAATCTGAACAACCAATACCTCGGACTTAATCCACTCGACAAATGATAACCACTTGGAAAGTTCGAACGAGGGTAGTTCGATAGATCACCAGGTCACTATCCATCTGCATGCTCATAACATCACTATGTTCCCTATCAATGAAATGTGGTACTTCGCATTGCAGATGCTAGTCTCAAGCTCGGGCGACCCTTATCCTCTTTTGGACGGCCCAATTGACTAGGAACAGGTTTAGAATACACAGTGACTATTAGATGTGTTTCATGATAGCCATCAAATACACTATCACATCTAACATGCACTATAGTGCATTCAAGGTCTTTATCCAACAATTGTAATCATAATAATGAAGATAAAGAATGTGAGGACTGTAATTAACCGATTTAAATTAATGTTATGCTACGAGCGGATTAGATGAAACCGCCATATTTAAATTGTGTAAGACGTTTGGGAAAATTAGATTGGAATGAGGATTTTAATCGAAGAAGCGTGCCTTGCGAATTATCGGTTATCCAGCCTAGGAAAATTGGTCAAAGCTGTTTGTGAAATCAGCTTTGGATTCGGGCAGATTTGAGTATAGGAGCCCAGAGCTAGAGAGAAAGAGGGAACATGAGCGCTGTGCGGATTAGTGTCTCGTGAACCGCTGGAATTCAGCTTTGGAAAGAAACTTTCCGTACGAGTGAACTGGTGGAGTCGCGTAGATCGGTTTGGTTCGTGGTTTGAGTAGACCGGTTCGTCGTTTTCAGATTTGAGTAAGATTTGGATGTCCAGATCTGACCCTCGTGTGTATGAGCAGGTTTTCCTGAGTGGGAGATGAAACGATGTCGTTTTGGGTTACCCGGGTAGACGCGGGTTGAGTGTATGTGATGCGATGTCGTTTGGCGTATACCAGATTTAGCGCTGGATGAGTGTAACAGATGCGACATCGTTTAGCGAGCATCAAATTGACGAGATCTGGACTTCTGTGCGACGTCGTTTTGTGGTCGCGAGCTAGTATAGCGTGGAGGAATCAGATCTGGTGTAATGCTAAGGTCTGAGCTGAGTTGACCTTCACTGTAGCGTTGACTGGGAGATTTTATATAAGTGTCAATCAACACTTCGATGATTTTAAAACACAATATTTCCTATCTTCGTCCCCAGAGAACTCTTGACTTATATCTATTCTTCAAACCCTTACTGTGTTGACGCAGCGGCGGATCCGGATCCTGCTCCCGGGGCACAGCGGAAGTTTTAAAATTTTGAGCCCGGGAACGATCAAAACACCTAAACAATAATCTAAACATTCATAGGATGTTTAGAAAGTTACCTTGCTGGCGTCTAGGCGCCTGACTCCTACCAGTTCCACGAGGGAATTGACACTTCAACGGTTGAACGGTTGGGTTGACGCCTAATCCGGTCCACGACCAGAATCTCAACTCCTTCACCGGTTTACACTAGAAAACCGACAAAAATTTCATGGATGGGATCTCCTCACCGAGATGGTCAGAGCAAATTCCAACGATGGCGTCGGCTGCGGGCAGCGACGGCGGCGGCGACGACGAGGGAAGAAGGGAGAGGGGAGTAGTTTGCTGAATAACTTTTGGTGTTTTTCTTTCTCACTCTTGAAAGTGTCTCCTCATTACCATATTTATAGATTTAGGGATAGAGTTTTATTTGAACAAAATAGTGAACATTCGGTTCAACTCAAACAGTGAACAGTCGGTTCAACTCAAACTGTGAAAATTCCTTTCGACTCTCTCGATTGTGGTCTCATTATAATCCCGATCGATGATCAGATATCACCGATGTGCTTAGTTTACAAAACTGATCATTATGATGCAAAATCAAATTTTCGGACCACTAAATCTATATATGACATGTTTACTCTCATTAGCTAAATATGGAAGTCCTACTCCCTTAGCTACTTTTAGGAAGTCATTTCGACTCTCTCGATTGTGGTCTCATTATAATCCCGATCGATGATCAGATATCACCGATGTGCTTAGTTTACAAAACTGATCATTATGATGCAAAATCAAATTTTCGGACCACTAAATCTATATATGACATGTTTACTCTCATTAGCTAAATATGGAAGTCCTACTCCCTTAGCTACTTTTAGGAAGTCATACTCCCAACCTTCCTCCTACTATACTCAACACTTTGAGTACCATATCTGTACGAGAATTGGGAAACCAGTACTTGTGTGACCCTCAATGGTTCATGGATACAACTAGCTGTGGGCTCACAATATTTGTGACTCCGAAAACACATTTTCAGACTCACCCATCGAATCATGGTAAAGCATCTATCAACATCGCCCCATGATCCCCGAGGTATCACTGATAGTGCCTGCAAGAACCAGTCGATCATGGTTAGCGTACAGTACAGTCCTTTCAACTCAAATATCCCGATCAGATCAACGACCATTGGTAAATCGAGAGTCGCTAGAGATCCAATAACCATGCATACATCTTTGAGATCAAATAGTGACATCGCATGTGTTATTAGGTAAACTCATTTACCTAAAACACATCTAGTACTCTGGCCAGAGATTTGTCACTATTATCTCCTCAGAAAGCATAAGATATCCATGCAAGGGCGATCGGTGAATCCTCGACAACGAAGCATCGACTCAGCAGTACTTGTGTGACCCTCATTGGTTCAAGGATACAACTAGCCATGGGCTCACAACATTTGTGACTTCGAAAGCACATTTCGGACTTACCCATCAAAGCATGGTAAAGAGTCTATCAACATCGCCCCATGATCCCTAGGTATCACTGATAGTGCCTGCAAGAACCAGTCGATCATGGTTAGCATACAATACGGTCCTTTCAATTCAGAAATCCCGATAAGATCAACGACCATTGGTAAATCGAGAGTCGCTAGAGATCCAATAACCATGCATACATCTTTGAGATCAAATAGTGACATCGCATGTGTTATTAGGTAAACTCATTTACCTAAAACACATCTAGTACTCTGGCCAGAGATTTGTCACTATTATCTCCTCAGAAAGCATAAGATATCCATGCAAGGGCGATCGGTGAATCCTCGACAACGAAGCATCGACTCCTACATGCATCGGGCCTCACCCAAGCCTGCCACCTGATGGCCCTAGCTGAGTCGGTAAATGGGTAAAAGTGAGGCACTTATCATGTATAATCTCAATGAAGTTTCGAGTAGTGAGGACTAATCTGTACAACCAAGACCTCGGACTTAATCCACTCGAAAAATGGTAACCACTTGGAAAGTCCGAACGAGGGTAGTTCGATAGATCACCATGTCACTATCCATCTGCATGCTCAGAACATCACTATGTTCCCTACCAATGAAACGTGGTACTTCGTATCGCAGACGCTAGTCTCAAGCTCGGACGGCCCTTATCCTCTTTTGGACGGTCCAATCGACTAGTAACAAGTTTAAAATACACAATGACTATTAGATGTGTTTCATGATAGCCATCAAATCCACTATCACATCTAATATACACTATAGTTCATTCAAGTTCTTTATCCAAAAATTGTTATCATAATAATGAAGATAAATAATGCCATAAAAAATGTGAATTTCATAAATAAATATTGTTTTACATATAGTCAACAAGAACCCACACGCCACAAGTTGGGTAGTTGGGCACCTACTCTAACATATTGTTCATTAGAATACAAATCCTTCGATTTCCATCAATTTATGCCATCGTTTGGAGCAAGGTTGGTGGCGCTGAGCTCGTCTTCTCTAGATCTTTCGATTGGTACCAATTTGGAGCCTTGGGTCGGCGTGTTGAGGAAGTGCGAAGTAGTTGCAGTGTTCGTTTTCTTTCGCGACTTCCGACCAGTAATTCTTCCGTTCTTTAGCAGCTTTGAGTAAGTGATTTCTTACTAATATAAGCTACGATTTAGAGCTAAATAGTGCTCTGTAGTTTCGAGGTAGCTGATTTAGGCTACGAGGCTTTAGTCCATAAGCTGAATGGGCTTCGATATGAGCTGATTATTAGATGTCTTGACATATTTGAGCTTGTAAGCAGCTTCTGTTGAATTCTTGAGGAGCTAGTCGGGTAGCAGGTTTGAACAGGTTGTTGGAGCTGTGTTCTGGTGCGTGAACATCTGGCTGTGTGCCCGTGTGATCTGTTGAGGTATTAGCTGCTCAAGGGAAGGTACGAGTGAGCTCATACTAGCAGTTTTAATATCAGCTTTGGAATTTTCTATTCGTGTGTGAGCTGCTGTGATATATGTGTTTTTGTTTGATGGTTCTCTTTTTAAATTGCTTATGTGTTGTTTATATGCGTTTTATTGTGAGTTGAACCTGCTTTGCATACACGCATATCATATTGAGCCTATATTCTTTGAGACCTGAATATCGCTGAGTCGTGATTTGTCGGCTGAGTCACCGTGCACAGAACCCAATGTCATCACTGAGTCGTGATAGCTAGCTGAGTCGCTGTGATTTGGGATTCTGTTGATTCATTGAGATTTTTTGCACAGCTGAGTCGTTGTGCCTTTGTTACCGATAATTCTTGGTAACCCACATGCATTGCACGATTGAAATATTACATGACTGATATGATTATTGCTTTATAGATGCTCTTCGTACTGAGGTTTGACCTCGTTTTATTTTCCCATTTTTGGGCTGCGTTGGTCTATGTTGGCCTTTGCAGGATCTTCAGGTAATCCAGCTGGACCGAGTGGAGCGTCAGCTGGTGATCCCCGTATTGAGTCTCAGTTATATGTTATGTATTGAGATATTGAGCCAAGGGATGCCCTGTGCCTATACTGTATTTCGGGGATCTGTATTTGTTATATTACTTGTATGTTGTTGTTGTTGGATTTTTAGTCAAAATCCATATTTTGAGTATGCTTGTATTTTAAGAGTTGATTTTAGTTCAGGCCCAAAACAAAAACTTTTAGCTCATATTTCATGCTTCCGTGTAATTAAGATTAATTGAGTAATTAATCCTTGATTACCGCATCGGGCCTGACATCTTGGTATCAGAGCTTAAACTGGGATAAGCTCGATTATTTTCCATCACAGTAGAGTCTAGGCACAGAGCTTGAGTTATGTTTGTGATTGACTCTGTGATTGTGTTATCTGCCTCTGTAAATTATCTGTTTTTGGTATTTACCCTTGAGTTTTGGTAGATGCCGCCGAGAAGAGGTAGAATTAGAACCGTTAGGCAGGTAGTTGGGGAGTCTAGAGCCCCGGAGAGCGATGAGGATGTCGAGCAGCAGAGTGTGCCTTTGTGTCGTCGAGCTAGACAGGCAGAGGTTGAGGGGAAGATGTGACTAGACATAATGGTGAGATGGAGCTAGTGTTGGCTAGGTTCCAGAGGATGAATTCCCCTACGTTCATTGGCGCTGAGAGTGGTTTGATGGCTGGAGGCTGGTTGGAGCACATGGAGGAGTTGTTTGACACAGTGTAGTACACCCAGGAGAAGAGACTGAATTTGGCTGTCTTGTAGTTGAGGGATCATGCTCAACGCTGGTGGAAAGGTACTTCCCGAGTCATGAGAGAGAGTGGTACTTTGATTTCTTAGGAGAGCTTCTATGCAGCTTTTCGTCAGGAGTATACCCCTGATTCGTACTACAATAATCGTGAGCGGGAGTTCGATAATGTGAAGCAAGGGAACTTGAGGGTGGACGAGTATGCTAGGCTGTTTTCTTCGCTTCTGTCGTATGTTCCCCACGTTGCTAACCAGGAGAGAACAAAGAGGAACAAGTTTATGAGAGGTTTGAGGCCTGATTTGTTCCATATGGTGTTAGCTGGTTCTCCTACGACTTATGCTAGAGCAGTGTATAGAGCGGTGGACATTGAGGAGAGTCTGTTGGAAGCACAGAATCAGGTTCAGCCGACAGCTGGATGCAATTTCCAACCCGTGCTAGAAGGGAAGCAATCGTTTCAGCCCCCTCAGACGTCGCAGTAGTCTAATCGCTAGAGGTTCAACCCTCGAGTAAAGCAGTTTAAAAGATGGTCGAATTCGAGTTCTTCTTGTTCTGTTAGTTCTGGTGGTAGTGGCTCTGGAGGAGTGTCGTGTGGTCAGTGTGGAGGTAGGCATATGACTTCGCAGTACCGTGGAGTTCAGGGTCTTTGCCATAAGTGTGGACAACCTGGACATTTCGCTAGAGTTTGTCCTTTGATGTGGGACAGCCTTCGAATCAGTCACAGCAAGTTCAGCTGGTGGTTCTTCACAAAGACTGCAATCTTTTGTTTTGTCCCAACGATCAGGATTCCAACCACGAGAACCATCTAGATTTGGAGGATCTTCTAGACCTCAGTTGTCGGGACCGCAGCAAGCTCAGGTGAATGCCTTGACGAGAGAGCAAGCTGATTATATGCATGGAGGAGTTATTGCAGGTACTTGTGCTATCTTTGATTTTCCTGCACGAGTTTTGTTTGATACAGGAGCATCACACTCTTTTATATCTGATTTGTTTGTGCATGAGTGTGGGTTGAGATCTATCCCATTGTGTGATGTTGTATCTGTTGCTACTCCTGCTGGGTGTGGTTCCCGTGAAGTGGTTTTGGATTGCGTTATTAGATTTGATGAGAATGTGCTGGTGAAGAACCTTATTTCTTTAGATATTTCGATTGTATCTTTGGTATGGACGTGTTGTTCAATTTTAGAGCGACTATAGATTTTTTCCATGGTGTAGTGAGGTTTAGACCTAAATTCGGGGAAAAGTGGGATTTCTACGATGCTGACTCACGATCGAAGATCCCAGTAGTGTCTGTCATGGGATGTTTAGCCTGTTGTCGTTAGAGAACTCTGGGTTCATGATCTATGCCCTGGATGTTTCCCAAGAATCGCGGATAGAGTTGAGTGATGTCCACATTGCTCGAGAGTTCCCATATGTGTTTTCGGATGAGATTCCTGGATTCCCTCAGAGACGAGAGATTGATTTCAGCATTGAGTTGGTGCCAGGGACAGCCCTGATTTCGAGAGCTCCATATCGGTTGGCGCCAGCTGAGTTGAAGGAACTGAAAGAACAGTTACGTGATCTTTTAGAGAAGGGATTCATAAGGCCGAGTATGTCGCCTTGGGGAGCCCCGATTCTCTTCGTGAAGAACAAAGATGGATCTATGAGGATGTGTGTTGACTTTCAGAAGTTGGATAAAGCAACGATTAAGAACAAGTACCCATTGCTGAGAATCGATGATATGTTCGATCAGCTGCAAGGATCGGAAGTGTACTCTAAGATTGATCTGCGATCTGGTTATCATCAGTTGCGGACTAGATACGTTGATGTTGCGAAGACGGCGTTCCGGACTAGATACGGGCAATATGAGTTTCTTGTGATGTCATTTGGATTGACGAATGCTCCTGCTGTCTTTATGGATTTGATGAATCGCGTTCCTTAGCGAGTATATCGATCATTTTGTGATTGTCTTCATAGATTATATTTTGGTGTATTCGCTAAGATTGATCTGCGATCTGGTTATCATCAGTTGCGGACTAGATACGTTGATGTTGCGAAGACGGCGTTCCGGACTAGATACGGGCAATATGAGTTTCTTGTGATGTCATTTGGATTGACGAATGCTCCTGCTGTCTTTATGGATTTGATGAATCGCGTTCCTTAGCGAGTATATCGATCATTTTGTGATTGTCTTCATAGATTATATTTTGGTGTATTCGAGGAGCTATAGAGAGCATAAGGAACACTTGAGGTTGGTGTTGCAGAAACTGAGAGACTCACAGCTTTATGCGAAGTTCAGTAAGTGTGAATTTTGGTTAGATAAAGTAATATTTTGGGTCATGTGATATCTACACAAGGTATTTCGATGGATCCTAGTAAGGTCGAAGCAGTTCTTAACTGGGAGCGACCTAGGAATGTTTCGTAGATCCGTAGTTTCTTGGGTTTGGCTATTACAGACGTTTCATTGAGGGTTTTTCTTCAATATCCAAGCCGATGATGCAGTTGACCCAGAAGGATAGGAGATTTCTGTGGACAGATGAATGTGAGACGAGACGAGTTTCCAATTGCTTAAGGAGAAGTTAACTACTGCTCCTGTGTTGGCTTTACCTTCGGGTTCTGGAGGTTTTATGGTTTGTTCCGATGCTTCTCTAAATGATTTGGCTTGTGTATTGATGTAGAACGGACGTGTGATAGCCTATGCATCTCGACAGTTGAAGTCCCATGAGACGAGATACCCCGTTCATGATCTAGAGTTGGCCGCCATTGTTTTGCGTTGAAGATTTGGCGTCTTTACTTGTATGGTGAGCAGTTTGTGGTGTACACGGACCACAAGAGTTTGAAGTATATCTTCACTCAGTCATATCTGAATATGAGACAACGTCGTTGGATGGAGTTGCTCAAGGATTTTGACTGTGAAATTCAGTATCAACCTGGGCGGATAAACTTAGTGGCAGATGCTTTGAGTAGGAAAGCCCAGCCTGCGATGTTGACATCTTTGAGTATATCCAAAGTCCATGAACAATTAGGGACTTCTAGATGGCGTTTTCACCCAGATGATCAGTACTTCATGGTTTCTTCTGTTCAGTTTGAACCACAGGTCATTGCAGACATTAGAGCAGCACAGAGGACTGACCCGTATATCCATGAGTTGAAGATAAAGTCCCAGAATGGTCAGTCGGAAGATTTTTCTGTTGCTTCTTATGGATATCTGAGATTTCGAGGTATATTGGTTGTTCCAACCTGATCAATTTGAAAGAAGCTATCTTGAACGAGGCCCATTGCAGTCGTTATAGTGTGCATCCGGGTGAGAAGAAAATGTAGCATGTCTTGCAGTCGCACTACTGGTGGGAAGGCATGAGGAATGATATTTCTGGATTTTGTAGCTCGATGTTTGAACTACCAACAGGTCAAGGCCGAGAGAATGAGACCTGGTGGATTACTCAGAGTTTATAAGTGCCTCGATGGAATTGAGAGCACGTGGCTATGGATTTTGTGACTCATTTATCTCGTTCGAATAGGGGATGTGATGCGATTTGGGTTGTGATTGACAGTCTTTAGAAGTCAGCCCATTTCATTCCCTATGATGTGAGGTGTTCCATGAAGAAGATGGCGAGACTGTACGTCGATCATGTGGTTAGATTGCATGGAGTGCCGGTTTCGATAGTGTCCGATAGAGATCCAAGGTTTACTTCCTGATTTTGGAAGAGCTTGCAAGCAGCGATGGGTTCGAGATTGGCTATGAGTACAGCTTACCATCCACAGACAGATGGCCAATCCGGGAGAACTATTTAGATTTTAGAGGATATGCTGCGTGCTATAGTGATGGATTTTAGTGGTAGCTGGCAGGATTCTTTGTCCCTGGTAGAATTTTCATACAATAATAGCTACCAAGTGACTATCGAGATAGCACCGTTTGAAGCCTTGTACGGTCGTAAGTGTAGATCACCGATTTGTTGGGAAGAAGTTGGTGAGAGACAACTGTCTACCCTTGAGTTTGTGCAGCATATGAAAGATCAAGTCGAGTTGATTCGGAGCATAATGAAGGCTGCACAAGATCGTCAAGCTAGTTATGCTAACAAGAGGCGTAGGCCTTTGGAATTTCAGGTTGGCGATCGAGTATTTCTGAATGTTTCTCGTTTCAAGAGTGTGATGAGATTCAGGTTTAAGGGGAATTTAGCTCCTAGATTTGTTGGACCTTTCAAGATTGTTGAAAGGATTGGATCCTTGGCTTATCGATTGCAATTTCCTGCTGAGTTAGCAGCAATGCATTATGTGTTTCATGTGTCAATGTTGAGGAAATATGAGCCAGATCCTTCCCATGTGCTAAGGACTGATGAAGTTGAGCTAGATTCAACCCTGAGTTATGTTGAATATCCAATGCAAATTCTGGATAGGAAGGAGAAGCAGCTGAGAAACAAGACTATTCCATTGGTGATGGTCCAATGGAGAAAGCATGGACGAGAGGAAGCTACCTGGGAAGTTGAATAAAAGATGAGATAGGAATGGCCTCATCTGTTTGAGCATACGCAAAACTGATCCAGGTAATTTTCTAGCTTGCTGATTGAGTTTTGAGTTGATTTTGGTACTCTGGGTGCGAGATTGTTGATAAGCTCTGAGAAGTTCTGGAGATTTATCTATTTTGTCTGGTAATTTTCTGGTAGTCCTTCGATTTTGATCTGTAGTTGCCTTTTGATTTCGAGGACGGAATCTTTTAAGGTGGGGAGGATGTGAGGACTGTAATTAATCGATTTAAATTAATGTTATGCTGCGAGCAGATTAGATGAAACAGCCAGATTTAAATTGTGTAAGACGTTTGGGAAAATTAGATTGGAATGAGGATTTAATCGGAGAAGCGTGCCTTGCGAATTATCAGGTATCCAGACTAGGAAAATTGGTCAAAGCTGTTTGTGAAATCAGCTTTGGATGCGGGCAGATTTGAGTATAGGAGCCCAGAGCTGGAGAGAAAGAGGGAACATGAGCGCTGGGCGGATTAGTGTCTCATGAACCGCTGGTATACAGCTTTGGAAAGAAACGTCCGGTATGAGTGAACTGGTGGAGTCACGTAGATCGGTTTGGTTCGCGGTTTGAGTAGACCGATTCTTCGTTTTTAGATTTGAGTAAGATCTGGGTGTCCAGATCTGACCCTCGTGTGTATGAGTGGGTTGTCCTGAGCGGGAGATGAAACGATGTCGTTTTGGGTTACTCGGGTAGACGCGGGTTGAGTGTAAGCGATGCGATTTCATTTTGCGTATACCAGATTTGGCGTTGGTGTTAGAGTAGATGCCCAACTAGCCAACTTGTGGCGTGTGGGTTTATAGACTCTTGTATATGACAATCTTTATATATGATATTCGCATTTATCCATATGGCATTCTTTACTTTCATTGTGTGTATGATGATTTACAATTGCGTTGAGTAAAGACCTAGAATGCACTAAAGTGTATGTTAGATGTGATAGTGGGTATGACGGCTATCATGAAACACATCTAATAGTCCTGTGTATTCTGAACATGTTCCTAGTCGATTGGGCCGTCAAAATGAGGATAAGGCCGCCCGAGTTTGAGACTAGTATCTGCGATGCGAAGTACCATGTTTCATTGGTAGGGAACATTGTGATGTTCTGAGCATGCAGATAGATAGTGACCTGGTGATCTATCGAACTACCCTCCTTCGGACTTTCCAAGTGGTTACCATTTGTCGAGTGGATAAGTCCGAGGTCTTGGTTGTACTGATAAGTCCTCACGACTCGAAACGTCATTGAGACTCTACATGATAGGCGTCTCACTTTGACCCGTTTGCCGACTCACTTGGGGTCATAAGGCGTCGGGATTGGGTGAGACCTCGATGCATGTAGCAGTCGATGCATCGTTGTCGACGATTCACCGCTCGCAGACATGCGTGGATATCCTATGCTATCTGAGGGGATAATAGTGTATAAAACTCTGGCCAGAGTACTAGAAGTGTTTTAGGTAAATGTGTTTACCTAGTTACACTCGCGATGTCACTATTCGATCTCCAAGATGTATGCATAGCTATAGGATATTTAACGACTCTCGATTTACCAATGGTCGCTGATCTGATCGGGATATATGGATTGAAAGGACCGTACTGTACGCTAACCACGACCAACTGGTTCTTGCAGGCAATATCAGTGATACCTAGGAGATCATGGGGCGATGTTGCTAGACGCTTTACCATGATCCAATGGGCAAGTCCGGAATTGTGATTCTGGAGCCACAATGGTTGTGGGCACATGGCTAGCTGTATCCCTGAACCATTGAGGGTCACACAAGTACTGGATTCGAGATTCCCGCACGGATACTCAGCTCAATGTGTTGAGCGCGAGAAGAGGATTTTGGGGAGTGCGACTTCCTAAAAGTCAACAGGGGTCAAACCGGGGTTTCCCGCTGTTGAGGGGCAAAACGGTCATTTTGCACTGGGGTTCTGAAAAACGGTTTTTCAGATCATAGTGTTCAGTTTTGGAAACTGAATCGATCGGTCCGATCTGATCGGCGATCAGAGTTACAGTGTAGGCTGATTGGAGGGAGATCGATTCCGGTCATGGACCTGATTGACGGATCAACCGCCACCTACCGTGAAGAGACGGCGTTCTTGTAATTCCGGTTGGAGCCAGGCACAAGTGCCAGCAAGGTATTCCTTTTGAAACACCCTATGAATGTCATAGATCTTTGAATTGTTCATCGTATTGATCGTCTCCTGGCACATGTTTATTTGTTCTTCCGCTGCCTCGCCGGGGGGCGTGATCCGGATCCCAACAGTGGTATCAGAGCCAGGTTTTCGGATCTGATCAATACGATATTGCCATATTGTATCTAACCTTTGAATTTTCAGAATCGAAAACGAAGAAAAATTCAACATCACATCGGCCACGGCGCCGCCGCGCATGGCGGCGCCCCCATCTTCATCGCCGCACGCACAAGCGCGCGCGACGCCCGTGCGCTGGCCGCGCATGGCGCGTGAAGAGGAAGTGCGCTGGCCGAGCTTGGTCGGGCGACGAGGAAGTGCGCTGGCCGTACTTAGTTGCGCAGGCGATGTGCCGCTGCCCGAGGCGATGTTGCGAGATGGCCGGCCGTTGAAATAGCGCTGCTTGCGCAAGTGTTGCGCAACGTTGCACCGCGAGTCGCCGCTGGTCGCGCGACATATTGCGCCGCTGCGCGCGATGGCCGGCCACTGCTGTAACTCGCTGGTGCACGCTGGTCGATGATGTTGCGATGATGGCTGGGCATTGAGCGCCGCTGTTGGCGCGGCCGTGCATCGCGCTTGGCGCGACGTCGCGCGCGGCTGCCCTGCGATTTTTCGTGTGGCGCCGTCGCTTCGGTGAGGCTCCAGCGATGTCGTGCCGACTGGGCTGCTTTCTTCTTGG
>KQ993004.1:55236-65617 GCA_001598015.1 Dorcoceras hygrometricum
TCGATGCATCGTTGTCTAGGATTCACCGCTCGCAGACATGCGTGGATATCCTATGCTATCTGAGGGGATAATAGTGTATAAATCTCTGGCCATAGTACTAGAAGTGTTTTAGGTAAATGTGTTTACCTAGTTACACTCACGATGTCACTATTCAATCTCCAAGATGTATGCATAGCTATCGGATCTATAGCGACTCTCGATTTACCAATGGTCGTTGATCTGATCGGGATATATGGATTGAAAGGACCGTACTGTACGCTAACCACGACCAACTGGTTCTTTCAGGCACTATTAGTGATACCTAGGGTATCATGGGGCAATGTTGCTAGACGCTCTTACCATGATCCGATGGGCAAGTCCGGAATTGTGATCCCGGAGCCACAATGGTTGTGGGCCCATGGCTAGCTGTATCCCTGAACCATTGAGGGTCACACAAGTACTGGATTCGAGATTCCCGCACGGATACTCAGCTCAATGTGTTGAGCATACGAAGAGGATTTTGGAAGTGCGACTTCCTAAAAAGTCAACAGAGGTCAAATCGTGATTTGCCGATGTTGAGGGGCAAAACGGTCATTTTGCACTGGGGTTCTGAAAAATGGTTTTTCAGATCATAGTATTCAGTTTTGGAAACTGATTCGATCGGTCCGATCTGATCGGCGATCGGAGTTATAATGAAGTCTCGGTGATGTGGATGAACTGAATGTTCATCCGTTGGACCCGGGCCCGTTGGGCCGGTCCAAGTCCATTCTTAATTCTATTTAATTAAGGCTAGACTTCATAACTTAACAACTCATTATTGCAAACCCTAACCCTAAGCACAAAATCGCCGCCCCCTCTCTTCCCAAGCCCTCACGCCGCCGCCGCCGTGCGCCGCCGCCGCCGTGCGCCGCCCGCCGCCGCCGCTGTGCCGGAAAATTGTTTCCGGCCTAGTTTTTCGAGGAGAATCCATTGGCGATAAAATCCTTCAGCCTTTTAGTGCAGGCTGATTGGAGGGATATCGATTCCGGTCATGGACCTGATTGACGGATCTACCGCCACCTACCGTGAAGAGCCGGCGTTCTTGTAATTCCGGTTGGAGCCAGGCACAAGTGCCATCAAGGTATTCCTTTTGAAACACCCTATGAATGTCATAGATCTTTGAATTGTTCATCGTATTGATCGTCTCCCGGCACATGTTTATTTGTTCTTCCGCTGCCTCGCCGGGGGGCGTGATCCGGATCCCAACAGTTGGCTGAGTGTAACAGATGCGACGTCAGCGAGCATCATATTTGATGAGAGCTGGACTTATGTGCGACGTTGTTTTGTGGTCGTGAGCTAATATAGCGTGGAGGAATTAGATCTGGTGTAATGCTAAGGTCTGAGCTGAGTTGACCATCACTGAAGCGTTGACTGAGTGATTTTATATAATTGTCGATCAACACTTAGACGATTTTAAAACACGATATTTCCTATCTTCGTCCCCAGAGAACTCTCTACTTATATCTGTTCTTCAAACCCTTACTGTTCATTCGAACACAAATCCTTCGATTGCCATAGATTTACACCGCCGTTTGGAGCAAGGTTAGTGGCGCTGAGCTCGTCTTCTCTATATATTTCGATTGGTACCAATTTGGAGCCTTGGGTCGGCGTGTTGAGGAAGTGCGAAGTAGTTGCAGTGTTCGTTTTCTTTCGCGACTTCCGGATAGTAGTGCTTCCGTTCTTTAGCAGTTTTGAGTAAGTGAAGCTTCGATTTAGAGCTATATAGTGCTCTGTAGATTCGAGGTAGCTGATTTAGGCTACGAGGCTTTAGTCCATAAGCTGGATGGGCTTCGATATGAGCTGATTATTAGATGTCTTGGCAGATTTGAGCTTGTAAGAAGCTTCTGTTGAGTTCTTGAGGAGCTAGTCGGGCAGCAGGTTTGAACATGTTGTTGGAGCTGTGTTCTGGTGCGTGAAAATCTGGCTGTGTGCCCGTGTGATCTGTTGAGGTATTAGCTGCTCAAGGGAAGGTACGATGAGCTCATACTAGCAGTTTTAAATATCAGCTTTGGAATATTTCTATTCGTGTGTGAGATGCTGTGATATATGTGTTTTTGTTTGATGGTTCTCTGTTTAAATGGCTTATGTGTTGTTTATATGCGTTTTATTGTGAGCTGAACCTTCTTTGCATACACGTATATCATATTGAGCATGTATTCTTTGAGACCTGAATATCGCGGAGTCGCGATTTGTCGGTTGAGTCGCCGTGCACAGAACCCAATGTCGTCACTGAGTCGTGATAGCCAGCTGAGTCGCTGTGATTTGGGACTCTGTTGATTCATTGAGATTTATTGACAGCTGAGTCGTTGTGCCTTGATTACCGATGATTCTTGGTAACCCACATGCATTGCACGATTGAAATATTGCATGACTGATATGATTATTGCTTTATAGATGCTCTTCTTACTGAGGTTTGACCTCGTTTTATTTTCCCATTTTTGGGCTGCTTTGGTCTGTGTTGGCCTTTGCAGGATATTCAGGTAATCCAGCTGAACCGAGTGGAGCGTCAGCTGGTAGATCCCCGTATTGAGTCCCATTTATATGTTATGTATTGAGATATTGAGCCAGGGGATGCCCTGTGCCTATACTGTATTTCGGGGATCAATTATATTACTTGTATGTTGTTGTTGGATTGAGTCAAAATCCATATTTTGAGTATGCTTGTATTTTAAGAGTTGATTTTAGTTCGGGCCCAAAAAGAAAATTTTTAGCTCATATTTCATGCTTCCGTGTAATTAAGATTAATTGAGTAATTAATCCTTGATTAGCGCACCAGGCCGGACAAAGAATGCCATAAAAGAATGCAAATTTCATAAATAAAGATCGTTTTACATAGAGTCAACAGGAAACCACACGCCATAAGTTGGATACCTACTCTAACACCATGAGTATAAGAAGTTATCGCAGACATTTGAGGAAGTTAAAGCTAAAAACAGATGTCTGGTAGATAAATCAGATGAACCTAGCTGTTCACATAGTGGAGAATCTAACAGTATCAAGACTCAGTTGAGTAAGATGATGAATGAGAATGAAAAATTACGAATTATTTCTGAGGGGATGCTTACTGAAAATCAGTTGGTAAGCTCTTGGACTAAGTCTTCAGTTTCCCTGACCAAGCTGCATGAGGCTCAAAAGCTGTTGAATGATAAAATTGGTTTCGGCTTCAACAGTGATGAAAGCAGCTCAGGAAAAACAAGTGCTCAGACAGGTCCGATCAAGGACAAATGTAAAACAATTAAATTTGTCAAGGTCAGCACGACACATGACGCTTTTGAGTCAGTTAAGCACTGTGTTCAAGTTGAGACTCAAATGAACCTAAATGGAAAGTGAAGTATAGGCTAAGTTGAGCCAGAGAGTTCCAAGAAGATTGGCTAAAGAACAGGTTGAATAAGATTGAAGCAAAATTGTTAGGATCAAGTGCTTACCACTACGCCAAAAGCTATAGCTGTTAGCCAAGGTGCAACTTTATTTCCTTATAATGTGGTAGCGCAGAGTGCACATATTATGTGCGTTAGGGTTGGGCTGTTAGGCCCATGAGTCAGGGGAGGTGCTTGTCTAACTGCTGGTGTTGTCTCAATTCCCTTAGAGACCAGTCTTACCATTTTCCTACCGTCGGCCTATCCCCAACAGAGATAGTATTACACATTAAGATCTGGAATCATACTTTTACAGCCCACATGGCAACAAGATCAAGCGACGCAACATCAGCAGCTTGACGTACGAGAACTTCCCAGGAGGTCACCCATACCAGTACTGCTCTCACCCATACACGCTTAACTCAACAATCCCCCTCCCAAGAAGTATAGAAAATGCTCCTTGGGAGACTCTAACCCCTGATCTTGCTCTAATAACAATTGTTAGGATCAAGCGCTTACCATTAGGCCAAAAGCTATAGTTGTTAGCCAAGGTGCAACTTTATTTCCTTATATTGTGGCAGCACAGAGTGCATCTATTATGTGGGACCCTACTCCACCGATTTCTCAATGCTGTAAGAAGAGAAGTGTTCAAGTTTTTTTTTATTATTTTTATTTTAGAACTAATGCAAACACATTTGGTGTGATTGTGCGATATAATGAACTGCACGTTTTGCGCATAAGGAAAAAGACTAGGACTGTGGTACCCAGAACTGAAGGGAATATACTTAAGTTGTTCTCACACAATCCGGGAAACAACAATTAAAACACTGTCGTTCTATACAAACAGCTAGCGGTTCAAAACAGCTTAGAATAAACAGATTACAACAGCTTATGGGTTGATGGTACTGAAGACGAGACAGGTTAGAACAGAAACACTATTATAGAAATATCTTATACAAATGGTGCGAAACAGCTGGGAAACAAATCTGAAACGAGGTGTCAAATACAACTGCAATCACAAAAGAGATAAGGTCTGCAGCAGTAGGAAACGCTGGTTCCTCGATAAACACACTTCCCCAAAATGATTCAGCTCGCATCTACCAGCTCTCACTGAACAACACTACCTGCACCCATGGAAGCTAGTGAGCCTAGGGGCTCAACAAGTAATTATTGAGTAACAAATGCACACAGTACAGGCATAAAAATGGCTTTTAAAACTGAAAGCTGAAAGTTGCTAACTGAAGGCTCAAAACTTTAAAACATAACTGCAACTGATCAATTGTAAGTTGAAGACATATCTGAACTTGCTTAAACATGCTTGATAACAATTGAAATAATAACTGGGCATGCTCGAAACATAAAAATTGTTAAAACAGTAAACTGGTATTAAAGGAAGTAAGCTTTAGTTTCATCCTTTCTTAAACTTTGGTTGTAAACAACCCTTTTCTCTTTTCTCATAACTGTCATCAGGCGCAGAACACCTTCATAGGTCAGTTCGCTTGCACAAGCTCATCTGTACAGAATCTCTGGCGAATTCAACGCCCTTAACTCAATGAAGGGTCACCCCAGTCCGTCGACTGACATCCACACTCCGATATTTGGAGGGGCACACCGGTTCGTCAACCAGCGTCCTCACCCTCCCTCCACTGACCGTCTGGGATCTTATACCACAACTCATTCAGTTTAAACATTTAAAATCTACTTCCTTTAAACAGGATATATTTTCTCTGCTGAAACAAATCTTAAAAATGCTTTTCTGCGAAAACTGGTTTTCTTTAAACAAATCACTTAAAACACAAATGGTTCGCTGATTTAAAACTACTTTTACATTTAAAAGTTACTGGGAGTACATCTTGGAGTAGAAAACAGAATGCGAACGTAAAGTAGCTCAAAGAACAGAACAAACTTTCGGGCATAGAGCAATTCTGGCGGAAGAAAAATAGCTTATAGGTGTGAAACAACTTACGCGTATGAAAACAGATTTCACGAAGGGAAAACGGACCTCACATATGACACAGATTTCTCGGAAAACAGATCTCTCTAAAAATAGATCTCTTGGATAATAGATCTCTCTGGAAAAACAGATCTCTCGGGAGAAACAGGACTCTCCGGGACAACAAACAGAACTCACAACAGACCGCTTCTAGGAAAACGAACAGAAGTCACGACAGACCTCTTCAGTGAAAACGAACAGAACTCACAACAGACCTCTTCTGGGAAAACGAACAGAAGTCACGACAGACCTCTCGAGGAAAAACAGACTTCTCAAGAAACAAACAGAAGTCACTGGTAACAGACATTTCGGTAAATGAACAGAGTAACTGTCAACAGACTTCTCTGGAAAACGAACATAATCTACAACAGATCTCTCTCTGGGAAACGAACAAAGCTCACAACAGATCTCTCTGGGGAATGAACAAAGTTGTCAACAGATCTCTCTGGAATGAACAAAGTTGTCAACAGATCTCTCTGGGGAATGAACAAAGCTGTCAACAGATCTCTCTGGGGAATGAACAAAGCTGTCAACAGATCTCTCTGGGGAAACGAAGGTTACTGTCGACAGATATCACTCTCTGGGAAAAGAAGGTTATTGATAACAGATTCTCTCAAACAGGAGGTTACTGTAACAGTATCTGACGCTGGGCAACAAGAGTTACGGTAACAGATATCTCTCGAAATCACGAAACCCTGCTTCGACTCCGACAGATTCTAAACAAACTAACTTCGCTTATCAAATCAGGACTCGCTCCCGATCGAACCAGCTTTGTTTATTCGTTTAAATTCAATGTCTAGAGTCTTCACACTACTTTAGGAAAAACAAGAACTTCTCTGGTTCACTTGGAATTTTACTTGAAGCCATAATTGTACATCCCAGTAGTTTAAAAAAAACAACAACAACGTCAGCTTCTGAAAAATCTATCACTTGAAAATAAAGTTGAACTTTATCGTAAAACTCATACATTACTGAAAACCAGCCCAGTTAAACAGAAACTGCAAACTTGGAAAAACTGCACACTTCAATCACACAAGCTGAAAGTAACATATTATGATACGCCAAAGAAAAGAAAGTACTTGCCTGGGAACAAATAGCGGTTGAACAGAACACCCCGGCTGGAATTCCCCACGAGCACCGACGAAGCACTTAGAAAATTTTAGAGAAACTGCGTTTTATTGTTTGCTCAAATGAAGTGCTTCACCGTAATTTAAGAGATCTCCAATAATGGAAGTAGTAGGTGAAAAGAGGTACGGGCATTCGTACGTGAAATCATTTCTTTTGAAAGCTATTTCCCATACCTATTATTATATTTTTAAAATAAAATAATTCTTTAATAAATCATTTTAAAACATTTTAAATCTCGAATCGTGCTCGGGTTAACTGCATCCGGAATACTCTTGAACCGCGTTCCTAAACTGAAATATGAAACTCAACACAGATGCAAACTAATGTGCTGAGGATGCGAAAATCACAGATTAACCCTTCGAATCAAAATAAAATAATATGTGGACTTAGAGATTTTCTGGGCGTTACAATCTACACCCATTAAAATAATATCGTCCTCAAAATTTGCTTACATGAACAGCTCGGGGCAATGATTAAACACATCTAGCTCAGCTTAATCCCCGCTAGGGTCGGTTTTAAGTCCTCAACTCAACTGACAAACAAGGATCTAATCGTACTTAACATGCTGCCTAGGTGGGGGGGGTTATCTGAACTTCTGCTCTAAATACAACTCAGCATGTCATCTACAGACACTAATACAAACTGGTCCAATCAAAAGCCAATCACTCTATTCTTGATCCACGAATGCTGAAATTTCCAATCCCAAAGGTTAAAAACTAAACTCGCGCTAACTCTAACGCGATCTGATCGCCACATATAAATTCTTCAGCTAGCGGAATCCAATCTAGAGAACACTGCTGCTCCTAGAAGTTGATCAATAGACCTTCGACACTCGGGAGGAGGCACTACTCCTTCACTGTCAACATATACAGCTTCTGCATTCTACACCCAAACCTCAAGTTTCATCTTACTTCCTATCAAACAGCACTTTGCCCTGCTAAGGTGCGGTACTAGGACGATCACAACCCCAAATCTGACCTGGGGTATGCCTAAGTTGTCACCTGGAAAAGAAAGCTTAGCGCACAGTACCACTCCAAAAACATCTTACACCACTACTGGTCAGATTACATCCTATTGATTAGCTTAGTAGGCTCGATCTATCTTATTATAACCAAAACATTTGTGATGGTCTCAGCTCGCAGTACCTAAGCTCAGAATAGCTCACAGCAATCGGCTAGCTTATGCGTACAGAACAGTCCTCACTTAAGCTAAAACCACCAAAAGACACGGCCTCACACTAGAGATCTGATCCGTCAGCTCAGGACATCCGGAATATCCCTAAGCTGAACTTAGCTTACGCTCTCTACTACCAAAAATATCTACTTAGGTTCTCATCACCAACTAGGGATGAAATGCTAGCCAAAAATCCTCATCTTTTCTCAACAGCTTTTGGGCTCAAAGATCTGAAATCTTACGAGGGACTCCTCTAATCTGATTAGCGTCAAACCAAAACTGATTCTCTCTGAGTGATTTGACTTCTACTGTCCTTAATCCCCCCCTTCGTACTTAATCATCCAATCCAGCTCCAAACATTTATTCAAACCTAGGCATGAGCGCTGCGAATAGGTTTATAGCCACTAAACATCCTCGGTGTCTAAGCTCTATACTACGAAAGGTACGCTGCGATATAACTCTATTTCTCCTGATGCTACAGCATCACAAATACTTACTAATGGTTGCTCATGTTTTAAGGGAAATTCCTTAAATATCCTGACATGCTAATGGTTTATCTCAACTCACAGAGCACTAGAAAGCATACTAAACATTCTAATCTTACCCGAAACTTCTGCGGTAGCTGGGGTCTCCTGATCTGCTTCCAACACGCTCTCTATGCTGTCTATGGGCTGCTTTGGCTTCGGGAAGTACTTAGCAATGTGGCCTTGAACACCACACTTAAAGCACCCGTCCTGCCCAGCCCTACACTGACCAGCATGCTTTTTGTTACACGCAGGACAAGTCGGTTTGATATTCATCCTGGGGGCTAAGTTGCTCGGTTGGGGTTGCTGCTCTAGAGACTCCTGCTGATCAGCCTTTGGTTGCTTAGGCGACTTCTGCTTCTTAAACTGAGAAGCCTGGCGTTTCTGCTTGTGCCTAAACCCTTTCTGAGAATTCCAATGGCTATGTCCTTGGCCTGAAGAATGGCCACTTCCTTGACTCGATTGTCTTACCAACTTCTCTACTGGTGGAGTTATAACCACTATCACACATGCGGGACCACCTGAGCTAGCTTCTTCGGTGGTGCTGCCCCTTCTCTCTCCACGTCTACCTCTACCTCTACTGACATACCTGCGGTCTGAACTTAAGCCCAAATCCACCACAAAAAAAAATCAAGAAGTAAAAAGCTGGAAACTTTAAATTAAACTATTGAACATGAAACTTACAAACTGGAGAAAGCGGCTGACGTGAACTGGCTCAGACTGGAGGCAAGTGTTTATCTCAAGGACCATGCTCTGATACCAAGTTGTGGGACCCTAGTCCACCGATTTCTCAATACTGTACGAAGAGAAGTGTACAAGTTTTTTTTTATTATTTTTTTTTTTGAACTAATGCAAACACATTTGGTGTGATTGTGCGATATAATGAACTGCACGTTTTGCGCATAAGGAAAAAGACTAGGACTGTGGTCCTCAGAACTGAAGGGAAAATACTTAAGCTGTTCTCACACAAATCGGGAAACAACAATTAAAACACTGTCGTTCTATACAAACAGCTAGCGGTTCAAAACAGCTTAGAATAAACAGATTACAACAGCTTATGGGTTGATGGTACTGAAGACGAGACAGGTTAGAACAGAAACACTATTATAGAAATATCTTATACAAATGGTGCGAAACAGCTGGGAAACAAATCTGAAACGAGGTGTCAAATACAACTGCAATCACAAAAGAGATAAGGTCTGCAGCAGTAGGAAACGCTGGTTCCTCGATAAACACACTTCCCCAAAATGATTCAGCTCGCATCTACCAGCTCTCACTGAACAACACTACCTTCACCTGTCAGGCCTCGTGCTCACAACAGACAAAACATGCGGAAGCTTATTAAAAAGTGGGTAAAATTTTTCGCGTTTAGGCCTGACGGTTTAAAACATATAATTTAAAATAACGCAATACTCAAAATAGTATCCCAGTTTACAAAATCACTACAACAATAACAATATAGCATGAAACAAGTATCAGACTCCAATGAACAGATACATCAACAAAGCGCAGGGCAACCCCCTGGCTGACTGGACTGATACATAATATATATATGCTATATGCGTCTGGGATACTCTATCCACCTCCCAAGGCTCCACCAGCTGGGTTAAATCCACGCCCAGCTACATTACCTGAAAAACAACACAGGCAACAAAACAAACCAAGCCCCGGAGGGACATGGGGTCAAACCCCAGTACGGAGAGCAACAATAACAGTTAAAGAAACAGCATAAGATAAAATGCGAATGAAAAGCAGAAAAGCAAGGCTACCACCGAACACCGGGAGCAAACAGATTCCAAAGGCTGCTCAACCAGCCGCAACCAGCTGCCATCCAGCTACATTACCTGAAAAACAACACAGGCAACAAAACAAACCAAGCCCCGGAGGGACATGGGGTCAAACCCCAGTACGGAGAGCAACAATAACAGTTAAAGAAACAGCATAAGATAAAATGCGAATGAAAAGCAGAAAAGCAAGGCTACCACCGAACACCGGGAGCAAACAGATTCCAAAGGCTGCTCAACCAGCCGCAACCAGCTGCCATGAGAAAACACGTGTGGGAGCTACCCACTCCGCCCACAAATCTGCACCTTAACACATACCATCCAGGCACTACAAGGTATGGCAATAACGGAACGGAGGATGCATAAAGAAATGCTTGTATGCAAATTAACAGCAGGCAACAACAT
>KQ993004.1:90762-124510 GCA_001598015.1 Dorcoceras hygrometricum
GACAAATGGTAACCACTTGGAAAGTCCGAACGAGGGTACTTCGATAGATCACCAGGTCACTATCTATCTGCATGCTCAGAACATCACAATGCTCCCTACCAATGAAACATGGTACTTCGCATCACAGATACTAGTCTCGAACTCGGGCGGCCTTATCCTCATTTTGACGGCCCAATCGACTAGGAACACGTTTAGAATACACAGCGACTATTAGATGTGTTTCATGATAGCCTTCATACCGAACGAGGGTAGTTCGATAGATCAC
The DNA here is from genome assembly GCA_001598015.1 of Dorcoceras hygrometricum. Lineage (NCBI taxonomy): Eukaryota > Viridiplantae > Streptophyta > Magnoliopsida > Lamiales > Gesneriaceae > Dorcoceras > Dorcoceras hygrometricum. Next base: position 91,028 of record KQ993004.1, read on the forward strand.
CAGGTCACTATCTATCTGCATGCTCAGAACATCACAATGTTCCCTACCAATGAAACATGGTACTTTGCATCGCAGATACTAGTCTCGAACTCGGGCGGCCTTATCCTCATTTTGACGGCCCAATCGACTAGGAACATGTTCAGAATACACAGCGACTATTAGATGTGTTTCATGATAGCCTTCATACCCGCTATCACATCTAACATACGCTTTAGTGTATTCCAGGTCTTTACTCAACGCAATTGTAAATCATTACACACATAATGAAAGTAAAGAATGCCATATAAGTAAATGTGAATATTATATATAAAGACTGTTTGTACAAGAGTCTATAAAACCCACACGCCACAAGTTGGCTAGTTGGGCATCTACTTTAACAATCTCTCACTTGCCCTAAAGCCAACTACTCATCAGACGCAGTCCCATTGTTTCGCGATGTTTTTCAAACAACGGTCCAGGCAAGGGCTTCGTAAGTGGATCAGCAACGTTGTCCGCAGAGGCGACTCTCTCAACTGCTATGTCACCTCTAGCCACAATATCCCGGATTATGTGGTATTTCCTCAAGTAGGTGCGGGAGATTCACTTGGTACTTCAATTGGTTCTCGAACCTCTTCGAGTTCTACTATTTTGCCCTTTCTATCAAGTAGAAATTCCCTTTCCATAAAGGTGGCATTCCTAGAGACAAACTATTTTGTCTCGCTGGGATAGTAGAAATAGTAGTAGAAATTCCCTTTCCATAAGGTGGCATTCCTAGAGACCAAATATTTTGTCTCGCTGGGATAGTAGAAATAGTATCCAATGGAATTCTTTGGATACCCAATGAAGTAGCATAAGATGGATCTCGTATCCAGCTTATCTCCCACTGTCTGCTTCACGTAAGCAGGACATCCCCAAATTCTCATAAATGAGTACTTGGGTGGTTTTTCCATCCATATCTCATACGGAGTTTTATCACTGCCTTGGTGTGGACATTGTTCAACAACATGACCGCCGTTTCGAGCGCATAGCCCTGGACTTTTTGGTCAAATCAAGTCGACTCAGACTGGACAACTAGATCATGAATAACTAAACCAAGGAATCAGGATGCAAGAGAACTGGAAATGAAATCAGATTGCTAGTGGACTGGACAACCAGATCGCAACTAGAAGACCAGCTCTGGCAACAATGAGCAGATCGCGAACTTAGTTCATTAACAACTACCAGCTTGGAAGATTCCCTTAGTCTGAAGGACTCGAAAATATCTAAGGAAAACTCCAGTAAACAAGAACGGGTAACCTACTTGTAAGCTACTGACACAAAAATGCGTAAGCTGCTTATAAGCTACTTACATAACATCTCGGAAAACTTAGGAAAAACTGGGCAATCATCATCAAACATTTTCTAACAAAGCTTTTTCTGAATCAAACCTTTAGCAATCCAATATTTTTCATGAAAACTTCATAAACTTCATATACTCAAACAAACATGCAAGCAGAAACAATATATGATTTCAAAAGTGCATCAAGAAGCTGAGTTTACTTGTCTTATCAACGATGATGAATTAGAGAGTCTTATCTGACTCGAATCCACACACAAACACGATCGGTTTCTTTTGAAAAATTTAAAACTCTGGTCGATTTCTTGTTTACAGAGAGCACCGCTTCAACATTTTCCTCTATGTGAAGTTTTTCTTTTGTGAATGAAGATGCACAATGCATTTGCTAGTATTTATATGAAAATTCTAATGCTATAATGAGTGAAAACACGGTTCTAATAAAGTGCTATACTTCTCAAAAAGCGCTACTATTTTTAAACACAATTAAAATTTCAACCGAATCGATTTGATTAAAAGTTGGAACGAACCGGCTTGCTTAGACCGTTTCTCACAATGATGCCTCTTAACTGAAATAAAATCAGCTCAGATGAAAGCTGATTAATAGAAGAATTACAAATAGATCCTTCAAACTTTAAACTTTATATTTGTGGATTTATTGATTTTTAGGCGCTACAACGGTCCTCATATGTCATGGTAAAATTAAGACCATAAGCTTCAATTAGTCTATACAAACTCTCCTTGTCTAGGGAATATTATCAACCCAAAACGTCTATGTACAATTAGATTACACATAAAATAAAATCACAACTAAATCAAATTGTCGTATAGCTTAACAAAAATAAATATTCACTACATATTGAGCAAAATCATCCAATATTTCAGTAGTAATCGAAAGTGAGAGAAGCCACATAATAATTTCAACAGCCGGAATTAATTAAAAAGGACATGACATCTTCAAATTAATTGAAGCTACTAATATTCTCAATTAAGAATATACAAATCAATCGACTTATTTGTGCCAACTCAAGCACTTATCAAACACGTAAAAAGCATGACATATGGAACAATAAGGTAAAATTTGAAGCACAAATTCCAAGTACATACTTCATATTTCAACGTTTCGATATACAAAATCATCCACATATTCGATTCTCCACTTGTTACTTTCGAAATCACTAAAAAATCAACTTACACTGTTGACTAATCTTGAATCACTTGTTTTGAACCACAACAGACTAGGATTGGAGGCGATGGATCTGGTTTGGAAGGAGCCGTTTTTATTTACCCCGTGGAGTTGGTTTTTTGAGCTCCGATTTCATTCATCTATATGCTACGAAAACGATAAAATTTTAAATTTTGCATCAATTCAAAATCCAGCTTTTGACCAACCCCTAGTGGAAAATGGTTAAATTATTCAGAATATCAGTTCACGAGATCAACAAATATACTGCTCGCCACTAGAGGCAATCTCTTGCAGACTTGCAGCGAAGTGTCACTTCTTGCTCTTCATGCACTTTACCAGAAACAAATAATACAAAATAAAAAAACAATCCAATACAAGCTTAGGAATTTTTGAACTCGACTTGGCCCTTTTTGACTGGATGATCACTCTATGTATCAATGTATTGAGATGTCTTGTGTTCGAAACTGTAAAAAGAAAAATGAAAAAGAGGGAACTCTACTCACAGAATAGAGAGTACTTATTATTTTGTTTTAAATATATTTTTATTGATATATGCAAATGAATAATGATACTATTGCTCGATCAAAAAAACACTACAAAACAAGTAACGCAATTGAAGGAATCATCCAAAGCAAAAGTTAGAGACGAAAGCTGCGTTGTATTTTTTCCAAATTCCGACTCCAAAATGACTTTGAACTTTGTCGTCTATTATTTGTTTGATGTAACAAAGGTAGATTCCTATTTTTATTACCTATCCACTCCTTGAGTCCTAATTTCTATTTCTTTTTTTTTCTCGCAGGGTTTCAAACAACCCGGATCCTATCTTTTAGTAGTCGGCCCTTTTTAGCGTTCACTCATTCTTTTTCTTATTTACTAATTAACCTAAAGTTAATTTTGTTACTCGATTTGATTTCTAGAAACTTATTTCCTTCCACCAAGTTATTGATACGAAAAATGAATTCATCCAAATCATTATCAATTTTAGTACTTTGAACAAACGTTAACAAGATGAATATGCATAACATTAGCTGTTATATCCTTTTTTATTTGAGCACTAAACGATGCCCGAGCCTGATATATTCTTCAGAGCCCAAAAATAACGAAACCCATCCTTTGAATTGGGCTCGGTTACTTCTCAATGTTTTATATAAAACATAACAAAATACAAGTGGGCTGATTTGATTTAAAGGGCAAGTAAAAAGTTGACAATATGACGTAGAAACAAACATTCATTGATGAACAAAGAGCACCAAGTCGGAAATTTTCCTACAAATTACAATCAATCTCAAGCTCTCTCCCCTCTAATCCTGCGGGCCAACTGGATATCTTTCGGCATGATCGTGACCCTCTTGGCATGGATGGCGCACAGGTTGGTGTCCTCAAACAGACCCACCAGGTACGCCTCCGCGGCCTCCTGCAGCGCCGCCACGGCGGAGCTCTGGAAGCGGAGATCGGTCTTGAAATCCTGAGCAATCTCCCGGACCAACCTCTGGAACGGCAGCTTCCTGATCAGCAACTCGGTGCTCTTCTGGTACTTTCGGATCTCCCGCAGAGCCACCGTCCCGGGGCGGAAGCGGTGGGGCTTCTTTACTCCTCCGGTGGCGGGGGCGGACTTTCTCGCCGCCTTCGTGGCCAGCTGCTTCCTGGGCGCCTTTCCTCCCGTTGACTTTCTGGCTGTTTGCTTCGTTCGTGCCATTGGATCGTGACTGAAAAAGCTATAATCTGGTATTTGGTCTGTAGATTTACGGTGAGAGATGTGCAGTCTTTGTGGGATTTATATAGGACAGATCTGAGAAATGGGTGTCATTATAGAGCGGGAAGTTTCGAAATGTTCAAATATTTTGGAACCATTTGGAAGAAGAAACAGCAATCCGTGCAGTTGGATTGGATCTTAATCGACGGTTCAGATTGCTTGATTGCAGTGACAATCCGAGTTTATTCTTACCAGCCAATAGGAGAGAAGGATAGATTCTGGAGTACACCGTTGTGTTTTTAATAGCTCTATTTTCTATGTTTTCATTCTCAATCATTAAATATATAAAACAAAGTATTTACGTAATTAAATGGAATTCAAGTGAAGTTATATCTACTCATTGTTGTAAATAAAAAACTTATCTTTTCATCAAACAATACGATGGATAATTTAAGTTTTAGTTAAAATAAAAGATCGTCTAACTAAATCAGTTTAGAAATTAAACGATCAGATCAGGTCAGAGCTTTTTGCGTTGCTTATTCAGAAGATCGGAGTTAAGTTGAGTAAAGAAAACTCAGCTCAAGGTATTCAGGTCAGAGTTTGGCTTAATCAGTTTAGATGTTCAAATCATCGTAAGGAAGTCCTGCTTAGGGGAACGGTCTTGATATTCAGATCAAATGTTCATATTAGGCATTCAGATCAGGTACTCAGATGGGGTGATCATCTCAGCTTAGAGCAGTTCAGCACAGAGAAGCCAGCTTGAAATAAGATCTAGAATCAGTTTAGATGATATTGTTTTATTCAAGAAAAAGCTCTGCAATCTATTCAGTTTTTCATCTTACAAGATTTGACAGAACAAGCTCAGAGTTTCGCTTCAACCAGATCAAAGCAATCAGCTCGGATACTATCAACTCAGAACGTCTATAAGCTCAGATCAGGGGTCTCAGGGTACAATCAGATTTTGAGGTACAATATACAACAATTATCTCGATTTGATGTGTTGATTTCTCATTATCTTTATAGTTGTTGGGACTATTTTTAGCAACTTCAAGATAGACCAAAGTTCTGGTATCAACTGAGAACGACTGAATGTATGCTAAAAGAGGATAGCATTTAATGTAGTCGTACGAAAAACAGTACAAGTATTAAATACTCAGCAGACAAATCCTTTGGATCTATATAACGTGTTTACGGGTAATATTTATTATCGGATCCAAAGAGTATAAATTGGAAAAGCTAATCAGTTATTGATAGACGCGACACAGATATTCTACGAACTGTAGCAACTCAAACGAAACCAACTCAGAAATCAGCTCGATGCTAAAACTTAGTTTGGCTTTGTATGATTTGTTATTCTTGAGAGAGCCTCAAACAAATCGTAAACACAGCTTGCGAGTTGTCGTATTGTGAGACTAGGAGTTCAGCTTTGGTGCGTTCTGACTGATCGGATTAGGATACTTTGTATTTTAATCAAAGCCTTTTAGTGGGAATCCTTCATTGTTAGGAAGAAGGAAGACGTAGAAGCATTGTTTCGAACTTTAATAAACAAATCTCTATTCCTATCATCTTTTTCACGCATTCATGTTCACTGTTTGATTGAACTTTTTCGCATAACATACTTTTATTGTTCAAAAAAAATAGAGTGACTAAGCACAGGCATTTGGCTGTTAACTTAGATAATTTGCAAACAGTTTTAACATATAATTTATAAAGAAGTTTATTCAACCCTTTCTAACTCCAACCTTGATATTAAAGATTTTCTAACAAATTTAACCATCACGCTGGATTCTGGATCATCCTCTTATTACGAAGAATGAGAACATAGATTTTTATTTTAAAGAAATGATATTCTGAAGATAGTGTTGGTTTTGGGATTTTTTATTAGCAGAAAACAATTTTTTTGGAATTATAAGTTCATATGATAATTTCTAATTTATTGAAATTTTTTCAGTATGAGCTTAGTGTGTTCCCCAAAATCAATTTTAATATAGAGAGCATACATTTTTTACAACCATTTTTTGATCAAATCTTAAGACAATATATTTATATTTTTATTTTGTAATGATAATTCATTTTTTTAAAAAAAAAAGTGGACTCCCGCAACAAAAAATTTACTTCCGTGTTATCCTATTTAACAATCACATGATATCCAATGAACAAATGGTTTTCATAAAAAAGAACTGGAAAAAGGTTTATGAAAAGATATATGGCCAGTCACTTAAATTTGAAGGAAGAAATAGTTAATCTTTGTTGAAAGGGAAGTCGTATATAACCTATGCTATATATATATAATATAACAATCTTATATCCGAATACATTCATCAGGCAGTTTCCTATACATATTTAGCTCTTTTGAACCAGAGATACCGACGGCTAATATGTGGTCCATTGAATTTATGAGCCATGTGAGGCCCTTAGAATTCTCCACTAGATCGTCGGGTTTTGGAATGGGCAACTCTCCGGTGATATAGTCAAACTTTCCACTTGAACATATCACAATTTGACATATTGTGGCCATTGGAGATAATTTTTACCATCTAATTTATGGTTGCTTATCAACAGAGAGGAGTAATCGTTTCCATAAAAGAAATTGGTCGAGGTGATTGTAGGTTCGATTGTGGATGCGCCGAGGATTAAAGAACTATCATCGGATTGACCATTTTCTAAGAAGAAACCTTTGACTATGATAACATGCAAAACAGAAGATTAAAAATTTTATTGCTCACATTCTCTTTGATTTTCTATCAAACTTATCTCCTCCTCTATTGTGATAAAATACGACAAAATTTCAATAAAACCTTACACAAAATCTATAACTCGTGAACAAGTTGAGAACATTAGGGAATATTTGGTTTTGATCATGTTGTATCGAGGGTTATTATCTTCGAGAATGAGAAAATACTCTTTAGTACAGTGTGTTGACACGTCTTCGAATAATATATTTGGTATTCTAATTTCTAATAATATATTTGGTATTCTTGGAGCACCGTGTTTATTTGCTGCAGAGATTCATTCTTGTACCATCCTATAAAAATTTACAACGCTTTATGTGACAAATGGAACTAGCCCATTTCGATTGCTAGACATAATGACTTATTTTCTGATAATATATGAGATAATGGTATGAGAAGGCAAACATAGTCAATGGGGGTTATGCGAGCCTAAGTGGGTGATCAGAGGCTAAAACTAACTACAAATTGTGAGCCAATATTACTTATTTTATATTAGTGTGAGTCAATATTACTTATTTTATATTAGTTTCACTTAACAGTTAATATTGGAACCAATACATATACTATATTTAAGCAATATATTTTAGAAATAACATTACGAACATCTCATCACATGTGCATTATTAATGCAGCAGCCCCTTATAACTATTACCATCCTTTTAGTGGATGAATAAAAATATTCTTTTTCTCATTCAATAAATAAAATTTTATAAGACAATATTTTACTAAATTCAAAAATAAAATATAATTTACCACTAACTTACAAATTTTATAACATTTACATGAAAAATACTATGCAACCAAAATGTTTTTTTTGTAATAATATATATGTATACGTACACTGAATTTGAACTAGTGGTTCCCTATCCAAGAGAGAGGTTCCCTAGCCAAGAGAGATCCAATGCTTGTAATAAATCAATCCTATTATTACGGACACAGTTGCTTCTTATATGACTTAAATCGGCCTGCTAAAACGGCTTAACATGGTAGCCCATATTTCACATGATTCACAAATTCTAAGGTCATTTTGGTCCAATTTGAAATTCAATCCAACATTTATTTTAGGAAAAAGCAAAAGACTCCCACCTCCATCGTAATAGAAAACAAAGCTACGTATCCCATATTCTCCAAAGTTCTATCTTTCCAAAAATATTATACTATATCCAGAAAAAAAATCCACCATTTTTCTTAGTTGGAAGAGATGATAGTTTGCTACCATTGAGTCTTAAACCAAAAATTGGGATCTAAATATGAGAGTCAAGTCGGCTAGAAACAAGTCATTCAAATAACTTAGCAAGTTTTTCATATAATAAACTATTTGAAACGTTTTCTTTTTTCACAAGAAGATGGAGATTGGGAGACGAATTCAAATCTCGAGTTAGTGCAGATATTCTGGGTTTTTAAAAATGTAGCAGTATACTCCAAAAACCATTACCAATATCTCGCAAATAAAACAAGAATTTAATCTTTGTAACTTACGTGGACCCGACACAATTTCAGACGTTAAGTGGTGACACGATGAGTAAAATTCCACCTTGAATATAGTCGTATATATCAATATTAAATAATCTTAAAAGCGTGATTTTTGTCAATTAAAAGATGTGTTTTAATATTCGATAAATTTATGACCTTAATGTTTTTAGCAAATGCATTGACGACTTTCTTACTTCTTACACTAAGAAAATGGAATAATCTTGTTTGTACCAAAAATATAAGCCCAAGAATGAAGCCCGGATCTGAAAATAATTAGACCCGGTCCATGGATAAACCAAAAAGCAACGCCAAAGAAAACAGTTGAAGCAACGTGTGAACGTGGTTCATGGTCCAAGTCGTGTGAACGTGGAATTGGAGAAACTCCCCCATGACGAGATAAAGGAAATGATCGACGGGCAAGAAAAATGATTCAACATCACTAAGCAAACTTTGCACAAAAGCTCTGCACAAAATCTCTGCAAAAATCATCAGTCAATCATTTGTTTTTATAGTTTGTTTGTAAATTTCTACATCTTGTTGAAAATACAAGCAACGTCAGGTTTATTCTAGTCTCTTCTTTTTCTTGACGTTATATTGATTTAGGAGACTAGAACTAACAATCAAATTTAGTTCCCACTGTCGTTTGATTCAGTAGAAGTTAGATTTTTACAAATTTTACACAAATTGGTCCTAAGGCACCTGGCACGCCCAAAATTTGCGCAAATAACATACAAAATTTGGCACGCCCGGTGGGACCTAGATATGCCACCCAGGAGGAAGACCAAACTGATAAGAACAAAGAAATTGACAGCATGCCGGAACTTGAAGAACTCCAAGCTACGGACGAAGACCAACAAGAAGTGTCTGTTCAAGGGATGGTGGACCGCCCGCATTGAAGGCCACTCCCATGGCCATGTTATGACAAAGCAAACTGCCGAATAACATAGAGATGTCCCAGAAAAGAATGATGCTGATATGGAGGAGGCTTCTAAAATGATGGCTGGAGGTATTTTGGCTTACGTGAAAGTAGTGGTGAGCCATACTACTCAATCCACAAATCAGGGGAATTTCCAGCATTGAAGGCCACTCCCATGGCCATGTTATGACAAAGCAAACTGCCGAATAACATAGAGATGTCCCAGAAAAGAATGATGCTGATATGGAGGAGGCTTCTAAAATGATGGCTGGAGGTATTTTGGCTTACGTGAAAGTAGTGGTGAGCCATACTACTCAATCCACAAATCAGGGGAATTTCCAACACAAAGGAATGGAACAAGGCGTAAGGAGTTTTAGAGCAGGCGAAACTCGTCGCTCTATCCCAATCCCCCAAGTCTCGAAGAAAGGTACACACCCCTCATCGAAGAGAGGAAACTGGTTTCCAGAGAAGCCCTGCAATTATGAGGAAAAGAAAATGGAAACCTGAGACTCCATCTACATCAGCTGTATAATGTGACTAACTCAGTGAATCAACCTGGTCTGTACGAAGAAGGTATGGGCCTCCTAGCTGGGCACACTGACATCAATGCAGAAAATGGAGCTTATCAAGCTCGGGGGGCACGATATTACAATCAACCCCTCCAGAACAGGAACGCAGGTATGATTGATCTTGACCTGGTAAGAGAAACCATACAGGAATTGTATGGACCGACTTTGAGAGTAATCAGTCGTCCCGAATTTCACAAACCGTATCCTAAGATGATAGATTACAATAAACCCTATTCTAGAGGTTACAAAATCCCAGACTTCAGCTTATTTGCCGGGGAATATGGACAATCCACAGTGGAGCACATCGCCAGATTCACTATAAAATGCGAAATGTTGGCAAATCTGGAAAATTTCACAAATTTGAAGCTTATGCTATTTCCTAATACACTGACAGACACAACATTTACCTGGTATACTCTGTTTCAGAACTCTGTCCCTACCTGGCAAGATATGGAATGTCAGTTTCATACTCAATTCTATCACACCGAGCCCGAGGTATGTATCGCTGATTTGTCCAGAATTAGCCAAAAGAAAGGCGAATCCATGGATATGTTTGTGGATAGGTTTAAAAAGATGAAAAATAGATGAAAAGTCTTCCTACCAGAAGTATAATTCGTCAAAATGGCGCAGAAGGGGTTGGACTTTGAATTGAAGAAGAAATTCCAAGTCATGGAGTTTAGAGACTTCTTTGAGTTGTCTTCTAAAGTAATAGAGTATGAAGAGTTGTTAAAAGAGGAAACTTACAAGAAGAAGACAACGATGGGCTCGTACTACCACGACATAGAAGTGGTGGTCTTGGCGGAGCTTCGTACCAATGGATCGTGTATCTGCCCTTTACTCAAAAGAAAGACGGGGGAGTCAGGAAAGAAAAATTACACACTCCCTGCCAAGGACATACAATACACTTTCGATGTCTCTAATCTGATGAGATATTCGATTATTTGGTAAAAGAAACGTTCATTACCTTTTTGACCGATCATCGTGTACCTTTCAAAGAAGAAATCAAGGGACGTGAATACTGTAAGTGTCAAGATTCATACAACCATACTACAAAGTCATGTTGGGCTTTTAAAAAAACTTATGCAGGAAAGAATCAATAGGAGTGCTGAAATTCCCGGAAAAACAAGATTCCATGGCTGTGGACAAAGACTCATTCCCTCTAGTAGCATCTGTAAATATGAATACGACAGACTTGAGAGAATTCTTGAATGATAGACAGGAAAGACGTGTGATGAACGAGAAAAAGGGTCAGGAACTATTGGATTCCAAAAGGACAGATGTTTGAAGCTCACAGAAATTATGGCAGGTCAACATCAAAACATGTTCAAAGGAAGATTCCAGGAAATGTTGGTGGATCTACGGCCAGTTGGCTGAGGAACCAACATTTTCCGAGGAAAACTGGTGGAGCCTATTACCCCGGCGAAATTTATCATCAAATGTCAAGAGGATACAAGAAAGAGGGAGAAAACCGCTCCATGCAACAACCAGTAAATACTAGTAAAAAACATGGTAGCGGTGAGAAAATTGAATCTAGCGAAAAAACTCAAAGAGTGAGAGCAAAAGAGCCGCAAGCTAGACCAATGTTTGTCCTCCCACGCAGGAATGACGTTGATGATGCTTGGAGAGTGGTTCGATGCAAGAAATTCCCTAAACCACTCACTAGAATGCAAAAAAAAAAAAGACTGTTTAGAGAGAGCAGCCGCTGAGAAGGAAGTAGCAAGAAAGATGATTAGCAAGTCCAAATTTTGGAGAAAGGATACTGAAGTCAAGAGTAGTAAGGTTGACGATTATCTGCTTAGCGAGGGTGATACCCGAGAAAACAAAACAATTGATTTTCGTGTGGGTAAATTTCATATATCAGTAGACTGCAACGCCGGTGTGGTGATTTTGCCAGATAAGTTTAAACTGTGGAATGGTGAGGAAGAAAAGACAGTGAACCATGGATCAGAGAGCATGGATACAAAAGAGGCTGAAATCCCTGAAGGGAGTTCTAGTGTTATCATCGAGGAGGAACATCCAAGCAAGCCAAAGAAAGTGATGATAAAATAATCCACACCAGAAATAAAAAAACATATAAGACCATTGTACATTAAATCTCATCTAAATGGAAAGCTAGTGTCAAGAGTGTTAGAGTAGATGCCCAACTAGCCAACTTGTGGCGTGTGGGTTTTCATTGACTCTTGTACAAACGATCTTTATATATGATATTCGCATTCTTTTATATGGCATTCTTGGCCTAGTTTTTCGAGGAGAATCCGATCGTGCTGATCTCGTCAGGACTTCTAGTGCAGTCTGACGAAGGAGTCTCGGATCTGGTCGTGGACCGGATTGACGTAACTACCGCAATCAACCGAGAAGCGCCGGGTTCTTGAAACACCGGTTGGAGCCAGGCACAAGTGCCAGAGAGGTAACTCGTTGAAACACCCTATGTATGTTGATACATTATTGATTGATTATTCGTATTGATCGCATCCCGGTTAAATTTTTGTTCTTCCGCTGCCTGCCGGGGTGCGGATCCGGATCCACCCAACAGAGAGTCCTAATGGACAATGGCTCAGCAGTTAATATGCTACCAATAAGAATGCTGGGGAATTAAAAAAAGAGGATCTCATACCAATAGAGGTATCAGGGTCTGCTTTCACTAGGGAATCATCTAAAACTATCGGGATATTCCCAGATGTAACTGTGGGGAGTTTATTTTCTCTATAAGAATTTTTAGTGGTAAACTCTTCTGCTAATTTTCAAGCCATGTTAGGAAGAGACTGGATCCACGTCAACCAGTGCATTCCATCGTCGATGCATCAGCTCTTGATGTTTTGGAAAGGAGATGAAGTGGAAATAGTAGAAGGCGATACACAACCCTATCAAGCCAATACTACCACGGTGGAAGACCATTATCACAGTGCAGATTTTGGACCCATCAAAATTTGAAGTTTGAACAAAGAAAGATCAAAAGCGGTATACATTGAAAGTTCGACTCTCAGCCAAATCCTGGAAAAAATCCTCAAACCTACTGTCATTGTGTCTTATAGGCCAATGATCCAACCCGTGGTAGAGGAGAATTATGATTAAGTTCAGTAAAGAGAAAAAATGAGGTAGCTGCAGCAACATTCATAAAATAAGCATGCAGCACATGTTAAATAAGTTTGAAGAGATGGAATTTGAGTCATGCGGAACCGAGGTGATTCATAGGAAGATAGCAATAGAATGATAACAGAGCTCGAAGGAACTGATTAATTGCGAATGCAAGCCTATAACGAGTTATTCTTGCAAAAGCAGAAGGTAGCAATGATATGTAATAAAAGATTCACGAGGAAGAGCTTTGATGAGGGCGTTGTTACATGGAAACGGATACTCCCCATAAAAACACAGGACAGAGAATGGGGAAAATGGTCAATTGATTGGGAAGAACCACTTAGAGTACATAGAGTTTTAGAGAAATCTTCATCATCGACTGTAGGAAATGAAATGAAAAGGAGGCCAACATATGGTCAAGAAATCCAACAACAAATTCAATCATATTCAGATCATTGAAACCCACCACTACACCAACACAGCAAACAAGGCCACAATGTTCCTCCACAATACCACCAAAAAGAGCTAAAAATGCATAGAAGTGTATGCGGCGATGGGGTCTCACTGAAGTGTAATGCACACAGATGGCTGCTGGAAAAGGAGACGGGATCGGTGCAATGAAAATAATACAAGTGACACATAAAAGTTGTAGAGGTACCTGTGATGGACGATAGTACTTGTTAGAGTAGATGCCCAACTAGCCAACTTATGGCATGTGGGTTTTATTGACTCTTGTACATGACAATCTTTATTTATGAAATTCGCATTTATTTATGGCATTCTTTATCTTCATTATGATTATAATGTTAACAATTGTGTTGGATAAAGACCTAGAATGCACCATAGTGTATGTTAGATGTGATAGTGGATATGATGGCTATCATGAAACACATCTAATAGTCACTGTGCATTCTGAATTCGTTCCTAGTCTATTGGGCCGTCAAAATGAGGATAAGGCCGCCCGAGCTTAAGACTAGCATCTGCGATGTGAAGTACCATGTTTCATTGGTAGGGAACATTGTGATGTTCTGAGCATGCAGATGGATAGTGACTTGGTGATCTATCGAACTACCCTCGTTAGGACTTTCCAAGTGGTTACCATTTGTCGAGTGGATAAGTCCAAGGTCTTGGTTGTACTGATTAGTCCTCACTACTCGAAACGTCATTGAGACTCTACATGATAGGCGCCTCACTTTGACTCGTTTACCGACTCACTTGGGGTCATTAGGTGGCGGGATTGGGTGAGGTCCCGATGCATGTAGGAGTCGATGCTTCGTTGTCGAGGATTCACCGCTCGCTTTCATGCGTGGATATCCTATGTTATCTGAGGAGACAATAGTGTGATAAATCTCTGGCCAGAGTACAGGATGTGTTTTAGGTAAATGGGTTTGCCTAGTTACACTCGTGATGCCACTATTTGATCTCCAAGATGTATGCATAGTTATCGGATCTCTAGCGACTCTCGATTTACCAATGGTCGTTGATCTGATCGGGATATATGTGTTGAAAGGACCGTACTGTACCCTAACCACGACCAACTGGTTCTTGCAGGCACTATCAGTGATACCAAGGGGATCACGGGGCGATGTTGCTAGGCGCTTTACCATGATCCGATGGGCAAGTCTGAAATTGTGATTTTACAGTCACAATGGTTGTGGGCCCACGGCTAGCTGTATCCCTGAAACATTGAGGGTCACACAAGTACTGGATTCATGATTCCCGCACGGAAACTGAGCTCAATGTGTTGAGCATAGGAGGAGAATTTTAGGGAGTGCGACTTTCTAAAAGTCAACAGGGGTCAATTTGCGATTTCCCAAAGTTGAGGGGCTAAACTGTAATTTTGGACTAGGTGGTCTGAAAATTTTTTTTCACATTATAATACTCAGTTTTGGAAACTGAGTCGATCGGTTCGATCTGATCATCGATCGGGATTATGATGAAACCACGGCGAATTAAATGAACCGGATGTTCATATGGACCTGGGTTTGACCCAAGTCCATTGGGCCGGTTCAAGCCCATGTACCATCTTCAATTAGTAGAGTTGGTCTAGGGCTAGAACACAATTCACAAAAACCCTAGCCTCCAAGTTGGCCGCCGCCCCCTCCCTCTCCACAACACCTCACGGCCGCCGCGCCGCGTCGCCCGCCGCTTGCCGTGATCGGACTTGTTCCGATCACCTTGTTGAGGAGATTCCGTCCATGGTGAATTTGTCAGATCTTCTAGTGCAGACTGACAAAGGAATCATAATTTCGATCGTGGACCTGATTAGACGATCTACCGCGCCCTACAATTCAAGAGCCAGAATTCCCTGTGAATCTGGTTGGAGCCAGGCGCCTAGACGCCAGCAAGAAAACAATCGATAAACGCTCTATGAATGGTTTATTGTATTGTTTAATGTATTGAACGTATCTCGGGGCAAAAATTTTAACTTCCGCTGCGCCCCCGGGAAACGGGATCCGGATCCGCCATTGTCGCCAACAGTCGACGGCTATTTTTCTTCTAGGTTAAGTTCGGGCCTGTCCCGGGCAGCCCATGAAGTTTTCGGGCCATTATTCGATATTGGGCCGATTTTGGTCGGACCAAAATTGATTTTGAAATTTTTGAGATTTTGGGCCTAAAATTGTTTTAAACCCAATTTGATGCAATTAAAATTACAAAATGTGATTTTAGTTATGAAATATGATTTTATAATTAAAATATGATTTTGATGATTAATTTGATTTTATCGACAAAATGCGATTTTATTTATAAAATGCGATTTTATAATTAAAATATGATTTTGTAGGAAATTATCAAATTTGATTTAATTATTTAAATTTATGCAAATTAATTAGATTGATTGCATGTTTGGGATGATCGAGAGCCGTGCCCAATGTGTTAGGTGTATGCTATAGGTTTTGTGATTTCGGTTGTAAATACATTGTTGATATCATTTAAAGTGGGTCTATTTGTGGCCCATTCCCACCCCTACAAATCTGTATCCCATATGTGTCATGGCAATTTAAATGTAAATTACTAGATTTAGTGGGAGGACAATTGAAGACGGTGGACATGACAATCAAATATATTGAAGACCGAAGATCTGTAAAACCGGAAGCAATTGTAATAGGATTGCATTGCATATTGCATTTCACCTAGGACTGGACCCAGGTCCGTGATTGGCAACAACGGATCGCATAGCTCTCGCGATCGATCATCCCAAAGATTTATTTATATATTCGATATATGTTGAATCCGCATGTTTTAAATTATGATTTAAAATAATATTTGAGACCAAATTTTCAAAAATAAAATCCCTCGTTTTAAATATGATTTAAAACTAATATCAAGATTAAAAGTTTATTCGATAAACTAAGGGAATTTAAATCTGTTTAAATTATCCCTACCTTCCATCAACAATGGGTGTACGTCGATGCTACCCGCATACATGGCCCGGCTCATATTATTGAGGGGGTTATGTATGCCAGAAATCTGTACATGCCATTGACACCTGTTGTGAGTCGGTTGGAACTCCTTTTAACGTTGGCTCATATTATTGGGGACGTTAAGGGGACCGTCCTTCACGACTCAACATTGATGGGTCATCTTGACACATGATAGTAATCGGTGTCATATTATTGGACCCTTACTGGACGTGAGGTAAATACATGGAGGTTGCACCGGTTGCAATTGGGCTCTACCTTTTGGGGGTCATGGTTGGCTGATATTATTCGGAACCATGATCGCTCGATTGGACTCTGTGTACCCACTAAGGAAACTTGCTTTCCCGATTTCATTAAAGGGTGGTGAAATCGTTAAAATAGTGGGAGGGTAATTCGTAAAACTAAATGACCTTGTTTTATGTCTTAGCGTTTTTCATATATAGTTAGTAATGCATGTCTGTTTTTCTTTTCAGTATAAACTGTTTTAAAATGTCTTCGATCAAAAACCCACTCGTTGCTATACTGGATAGCAACAAGTTCACCGGTCTGAACTACCAAGACTGGCTTCGAAACCTCAACATTGTGTTGGCTTCAGAGAAACTTCTCTATACGATAGAGAAGAGCCCTCCGAAGAAAGCCCCTGCCGATATCAGCCCTGAGGAGCTGATTACGCTTCAACAATGGTGGAACGACGAGCTTAAGACTCGATGCTATGTGATGGCATCGATGTCCAACGAAATGCAACGACGCTTTGAGAAGAAGAAGTATGCTGCTAACATACTCTTTCATCTCAAGGAACTGTATGGGGAGAACTCTCGACATGAGAGGTTCACCGCTGTCAAGGAGCTTATGACGAGCCGCATGCGCGATGGGACTTCGGTCCGCGAGCATGGGGTTCGTATGATTGGGCTCATTGAAAAGCTGGCGGGCCTTGGATATCACACTTCCACACGAGTTGTCTGTGGATGTGCTTCTCCTCTCACTACCCGCTGCATTCGACCCATTTGTGGTCAACTTCAACATGAACAAGCTGGCAGCCACCCTTGAAGAGGTGGTTAACATGCTTGTAGTGTTCGAAGGAACCATAAAGAAGGACAAGCCCGTCCTCCTTATGGGCTCTTCTTCCTCTGCGAAGAAGGGGCCCAGACGCAAGGGTAAGAAGCGTTCTGCCC
Source organism: Dorcoceras hygrometricum (assembly GCA_001598015.1). NCBI lineage: Eukaryota > Viridiplantae > Streptophyta > Magnoliopsida > Lamiales > Gesneriaceae > Dorcoceras > Dorcoceras hygrometricum. The sequence goes on from KQ993004.1 coordinate 108,578, forward strand.
CTGCGAAGGAGGAAAAGCCCCTTTATGGGGAGAACTCTCGACATGAGAGGTTCACCGCTGTCAAGGAGCTTATGACGAGCCGCATGCGCGATGGGACTTCGGTCCGCGAGCATGGGGTTCGTATGATTGGGCTCATTGAAAAGCTGGCGGGCCTTGATATCACACTTCCACACGAGTTGTCTGTGGATGTGCTTCTCCTCTCACTACCCGCTGCATTCGACCCATTTGTGGTCAACTTCAACATGAACAAGCTGGCGGCAACCCTTGAAGAGGTGGTTAACATGCTGGTCGTGTTTGAGGGAACCATAAATAAGGACAAGCCCGTCCTCCTTATGGGCTCTTCTTCCTCTGCGAAGAAGGGGCCCAGACGCAAGGGTAAGAAGCGTTCTGCCCCTGCGAAGGAGAAAAAGCCCACTAAGAAGCCCAAGGCAAAGGCTTTCAAGCCAAACAAGTCCGAGGATATTTGCCACCACTGCCACAAGGCTGGGCATTGGAGGAGGAACTGCAAGGAGTACCTCGAGCAGTTGCGAACTGCAAAAGGTATGTTCTATATCAAAATAAATATGTCTCTTAATTCGACTTCTTGGGTACTTGATACCGGATGTGGATCTCATATCTGCAATGATTTGCAGGTGATGACAAGAAGCCGACGTCTTAGAGAGGGTGAGACTCACTTGAGGCTGGGCAATGGAGCAAGAGTTGCTGCAGTAGCTATAGGAGATGTTTATTTATTTCTATCTTCAGATTTTAAGTTGTTATTGCGAAACGTTTATTTGTTCCCGAATTAATTAAAAACATCATTTCTGTTTCTATGCTTGATAGTGATGGATATTCTTGTGTTTTTGCTCATTCGATTTGCAATATATACAAGAATGAATGTTTAATTGGAATTGGGGAACGCGAGAACGATTTGTACACCTTAAAATTGAAACAAGTTCCAACTCGCGATGTCGAAACACATACAACAACAATTAAAAGAAACACGATAGCTTTAAACCCAGAACAACTTTGGCACGCTAGGCTAGGTCATAAATCTCTGGCCAGAGTACTAGAAGTGTTTTAGGTAAATGTGTTTACCTAGTTACACTCGCGATGTCACTATTCTGATCTCCAAGATGTACGTATAGCTATCGGATCTCTAGCGACTCTCGATTTACCAATGGTCGTTGATCTGATCGGGATATATGGATTGAAAGGACCGTACCGTACGCTAACCACGACCGACTGGTTCTTGCAGGTACTATCAGTGATACCTAGGGGATCATGGAGCGATGTTGCTAGACGCTTTACCATGATCCATTGGGTAAGTCCGGAATTGTGATTCCGGAGCCACAATGGTTGTGGGCCCACGGCTAGCTGTATCCCTGAACCATTGAGGGTCACACAAGTACTAGATTCGAGATTCCCGCACGGATACTCAGCTCAATGTGTTGAGCACGAGAAGAGGATTTCGGGAAGTGCGACTTCCTAAAAGTCAACAGGGGTCAAACCGGGGTTTCCCGCTGTTGAGGGGCAAAACGGTCTTTTTGCACTGGGGTTCTGAAAAATGGTTTTTCAGATCATATTATTCAGTTTTGGAAACTGAGTCGATCCGTCCGATCTGATCGGCGATCGGAGTTACGATGAAGTCTCGGTGTCGGAAATGAACTGAATGTTCATTGTTGGACCCGGGCCCGTTGGGCCGGTCCAAGTCCAACACTCTATTTAATTATGATTAATAGACTTCATAATCACACTTGTAACACAACACAATTCTCATAACCCTAAACCTAAGCAAAAGCCGCCCCTCCTCTCCTCCCCAAGCGCCGCCGCCGCCGCCCGCCCTGCGCCGCCGCCGCCCGCCGCCGATCGTCGCCGGAAAATTGTTTCCGGCCAGTTCGACGAGGAGAATCCGTTCGTGCTGATCTCGTCAGTGCTTCTAGTGCAGCCTGACGAAGGAGTCTCGGATCTGGTCGTGGACCGGATTGACGTAAACTACCACAATCTATCGAGAAGAGCCGGATTATTATAATCACGGTTGGAGCCAGGCACAAGTGCCAGCGAGGTAACATGCTAAAACGCCCTATGAATGTTGAATTTTGAATTCTACTTGTTCGTATTGATCGCCTCCCGGCACCTGTTTCTTGTTCTTCCGCTGCCTAGCCGGGGGGCGGATCCGGATCCCCAACAGGGTGCCGTTGCGCAAGCAAAGGAGCCTAGGTCTCACCAAAGATCCAAACATATACTGAGGAAATACCACATAATCCGGGATATTGTGGCTAGAGGTGACATAGCAGTTGAGAGAGTCGCCTCTGCGGACAACATTGCTGATCCACTTACGAAGCCCTTGCCAGGACCGTTGTTTGAAAAATATCGCGAAACATTGGGACTGCGTCTGATGAGTAGTTGGCTATAGGGCAAGTGGGAGATTGTTAGAGTAGATGCCAAACTAGCCAACTTGTGGCATGTGGGTTTTATTGACTCTTGTACATGACAATCTTTATTTATGAAGCGCAAGCAAAGGAGCCTAGGTCTCACCAAAGATCCAAACATATACTGAGGAAATACCACATAATCCGGGATATTGTGGCTAGAGGTGACATAGCAGTTGAGAGAGTCGCCTCTGCGGACAACATTGCTGATCCACTTACGAAGCCCTTGCCAGGACCGTTGTTTGAAAAATATCGCGAAACATTGGGACTGCGTCTGATGAGTAGTTGGCTATAGGGCAAGTGGGAGATTGTTAGAGTAGATGCCAAACTAGCCAACTTGTGGCATGTGGGTTTTATTGACTCTTGTACATGACAATCTTTATTTATGAAATTCGCATTTATTTATGGCATTCTTTATCTTCATTATGATTATAATGTTAACAATTGTGTTGGATAAAGACCTAGAATACACCATAGTGTATGTTAGATGTGATAGTGGATATGATGGCTATCATGAAACACATCTAATATTCACTGTGCATTCTGAATTCGTTCCTAGTCGATTGGGCCGTCAAAATGAGGATAAGGCCGCCCGAGCTTAAGACTAGCATCTGCGATGTGAAGTACCATGTTTCATTGGTAGGGAACATTGTGATGTTCTGAGCATGCATATGGATAGTGACCTGGTGATCTATCGAACTACTCTCGTTATGACTTTCCAAGTGGTTACCATTTGTCGAGTGGATAAGTCCGAGGTCTTGGTTGTACTGATTAGTCCTCACTACTCGAAACGTCATTGAGACTCTACATGATAGGTGCCTCACTTTGACTCGTTTACCGACTCACTTGGGGTCATTAGGTGGCGGGATTGGGTGAGGTCCCGATGCATGTAGGAGTCGATGCTTCATTGTCGAGGATTCACCGCTCGCTTTCATGCGTGGATATCCTATGTTATCTGAGGAGACAATAGTGTGATAAATATCTGGCCAGAGTACTGGATGTATTTTAGGTAAATGGGTTTGCCTAGTTACACTCACGATGTCACTATTTGATCTCCTAGATGTATGCATAGCTATTGGATCTCTAGCGACTCTCGATTTACCAATGGTCGTTGATCTGATCGGGATATATGTGTTGAAAGGACCGTACTGTACGCTAACCACGACCAACTGGTTCTTTCAGGCACTATCAGTGATACCTAGGGGATCACGGGGCGATGTTGCTAGGCGCTTTACCATGATCCGATGGGCAAGTCCGAGATTGTGATTTCGGAGTCACAATGGTTGTGGGCCCACGGCTAGCTGTATCCCTGAACCATTGAGGGTCACACAAGTACTGGATTTACGATTCCCGCAAGGAAACTGAGCTCAATGTGTTGAGCATAGGAGGAGGATTTTAGGGAGTGCGACTTCCTAAAAGTCAATAGGGGTCAAATTGCGATTTCCCAAAGTTGAGGGGCTAAACTGTAATTTTGGACTAGGTGGTCTGAAAAATTGTTTTCACATCATAATACTCAGTTTTGGAAACTGAGTCGATCGGTCCGATCTGATCATCGATCGGGATTATGATGAAATCACGGCGAATTAAATGAACCGGATGTTCATATGGACCTGGGTTTGACCCAAGTCCATTGGGCCGGTTCAAGCCCATGTACCATCTTCAATTAGTAGAGTTGGTCTAGGGCTAGAACACAATTCACAAAAACCCTTGCCTCCAAGTTGGCCGCCCCCATCTTCAATTAGTAGAGTTGGTCTAGGGCTAGAACACAATTCACAAAAACCCCTTGCCTCCAAGTTGGCCGCCCCCCCCTCCCTCTCCACAACACCTCACGGCCGCCGCGCCGCGCCGCGCCGCCCGCCGCCGCTTGCCGTGATCGGACTTGTTTCGATCACCTTGTTGAGGATATTCCATCCGTGGTGAATTTGTCAGATCTTCTAGTGCAGACTGACAAAGGAATTGTAATTCCGGTCGTGGACCTGATTAGACGATCTACCGCCGCCTACAATTCAAGAGCCAGAATTCCCTGTGAATCTGGTTGGAGCCAGGCGCCTAGACGCCAGCAAGGTAACGATTCAAACATCCTATGTATGTTTATCGTTATTGTTTTAATGTATTGAACGTAGCTCGGGGCAATTTTTTAACTTCCGTTGCGCCTCCGGGAAACGGGATCCGGATCCGCCATTGTCGCCAACAGTACTACCAAGCTGATCTCACGCGACACCTACAAAAGAAAGATTCAAGGCCGAAGGATTAGCACTTGAGGGAGAAAGGAGTTCGACTACTTCATAGAGTACACAAGGCATCAAGGGATTTCAGCGAGGTAATAACAATTTCAGTCATATGTCAATGCTCCTATATTCATACTCTTTTATAGGAATCCTTCCGTGGAATAAATTACAAGACCAACAGTACATATACTTATCAATCGAGGAACCGAGACAATCAATAAGCAGAAATCAATCAGTTCATCAGAAAAGCAATTTAGTTTATGAAAATGCTTTTTTTCGAAAATATGAGATTTACAAAGACAAACCTCAAATTCAAGGGTTCTCTTGGCTGTGATAGAAACACATCTATTCCAGTGAAGGATACATCGGAAAGAGGAGATCTTATAGATCCGATTTTTGGTTGGATACTTGAAGAAGCCTTAATGGATTTTGGGAAGCACTTAAACGAAAATAACTTGCCTCTTCCTTGTAGTCAACATGATCAATTTGCTGACTATTCTCCAAGCATTGTCTGATGAAGATCTCTGTAGGCAAGGCAATCAAGATCTCCCAACATTGATGAAGTTGAGAACAATGGGGAGGAAAATTTGGAATGTGAAAACCGTGGTTTGTAGGTTGAAATTGGGCCAAAGCTGTGATATTTCACTGAAAATGAAACACAGGAAATTAATTGATTATTATATTTGTGACCTTGTGTTTCACATTTGATGGCATTCGAAATTCCTCATCCTCAAGAATACTAAAATTGTTGAGCTTCACAGCATCAGCCCAAAGGAGAGCCTCTAAGGTACTTTTGCAGGAATTATCTGTCTTTGATGAGTATCATTGGGTTCAACATCCAACGTCCCATTTTCAATTGAAACACCTCTGTACTATCTTGAACTTGAATAGTTTAGCTGGCATTTTCCTCTGTTTGGATTGTGCTTGGGCATGTGGTTGTTATTGGCGAAGTCTAGCTGCTAAAACACAAGGATGCGATTGCACTGCCCAGAAGGTGTTTGTACTATGGCCAGTGAGAAAGATTTTTACATTTTTAGATGAGAACAAGCTGCCAGAAGATTTTCATTCCTACTAAGGGACATCCTCATGGTAAAACGATGGACCAAAGAACTGTGGAACTATGGTTCTGAGCAGCGGCGATAGTGTGAGCAACGGATGAGCGACGTACAATAGTGAAAACTGAAAAAGGATTGGCAGATAAATCGACATGAATAGAACGAGGAGTTTTGGAAAGGGGTTCAAGGATTCTGAAGAAGAAGCACGAGTGCAGTGTACTGTGAAGTGAATTGCTGGGATTTTCATGTTTCTCCCACCCAAAAGACACGGTCCAACTCGGTAAAGACTATTTTGGGCCTCATCGTTTGAGTATAATGAAGAGTGCAGATCGATTAAAATATAAGCAAATGACCCAATGGACCAAATGCTTGCAGGGGCATCTGTTTGTACCAAAATATAAGCCCAGACCTGAAAATAATTAGACCCGATCCATGGACAAACCAAAAAAAAGCACCGCCAAAGAAAACAGTTGAAGCAAACACCAAAGAAAACAGTTGAAGCAACGTGTGAACGTGGTTCATGGTCCAAGTCGTGTGAACGTGGAGTTGGAGAAACTCCCCCATGACGAGATAAAGGAAATGATCGACATGCAAGAAAAAGGATTCAACATCAATAAACAAACTCTGCACAAAAGCTCTGCACAAAATCTCTGCAAAAATCATCAGTCAAATTTCATAGTTCTTATTAGAATTTCCAATATTCACTTCTCAAAATAATTTGTTATTATAGTTTTGTTTGTAAATTCCTACATCTTGTTGAAAACACAAGCAATGTCAGGTTTATTCTAGTATCTTCTTTTTCTTGACGTTATATTGATTTAAGAGATTAGAACTAACAATCAATTTAGTTCTCACCGTCGTTTGGTTCAATAGAAGTTAGATTTTTACAAATTTTACATAAATTGGTGCTAAGGCACCTGGCACGTCCAGCCATTTGCGCAGATAACAGAAACAAATATTTTGGTTGATTCGGGGAAAAAAAGTGTTTTGTTAAGAAAAGATGTTATGCAATTATTTTGTGGGTTATAACCAGATATCAGGTTATTAAATGAACGATCTTATAGCTAGGAAACTTACCGTTTTTTATGTATTACCTTATCATTTTTGATTTGATCCATTAGCTTTTCGATATTTGGTTTCAATCTCGAACTCTAAAGGATATTATAGTAAGGAGCATTTGAAGTTAAAAGTTCCCTAAACTAATTTGTAACTATTTCCATTTTTTAAATGTGAAATAAAGTTTTTTAACATATCATTTGCTTGCATGTTCTCGGAAACTACCTATATCCACAAATTTACATCTTCGTTTTCCAAATTAATATTAGTTGTCTTTTTCGGCATGACATTGGAAATATAACCAGTGTTCTATTTTTTTAAAGGTCAGCCTATTAATGGGCTAACCCCCTATATAGGTCAAAAACCCCTTGATCCACATGTTTAAACTGAGAGATATGCACGACTAGGCAAGGGCCCGGGGGAGATGACTTATATAACGGACTAACCCCCAGACATAACCCCACAATATTTTATTGGGGAGTATGCTTCATACAAGAATCGAACCTGTGAAGTCGAAAAAGGTACTCCCACGTCACCCTAAGTCTTATCAACTTGCCTGTGCCCCTTTGGGCAAATATAAGCAGTGTTTTATACCACGTTAGTAAGCGGTGAAGTCAAATCTATTTGTTGATGTGCACTCGATTATTGTAGTCGTGAGAGCATCTCCAATGCAGTGCTGCATTTTTTCGTCCCCAATGGGCTGACTATTTTGGCCGCAATTGTTGCGCCAATGCACTGCACCGTTTCGGTGCAAAGTTTTATTTTTAAATTTTTTTATAACAATTTTCACATTGTCATGTTCACGTTGTTGATCATGTGTTTCATTTCTTTTTTGCATAATATTTGCTCGTTCTTTTAGAACTATTTAACGTATTTCAGAATCGTCAATCATGGTCAAAACATGTACAAAACTCTATTTTCCTCTTGAAGGGTTGTCAATGCTAGCTTTTGTTGCCGTGATCGATTTTTTTTTCAATTTTTAATTTGTTTTCTCATTTTTCAATGCAAGTATTTTAATGTAGTAATTTTGTTGAAGGTCAACAGATCCTTTTGTAATACGTTCATAATATCACGATGTCCTTCTTTCACCGTTAATATTATTTCCAAAATATCACCGTCTCTTGTTTTCTTTAATTTGATTTTTTAACTCCAAGAATTCGCTGAGATGAAGTATCACCTTTATTTTCATTGCTAATTAAATTATTTTCGACTGGAAGTAATTCAGCAGAACATGTTTTGGATCTGAATCAGATCCGATCAATCATAATTTTGATGAAAATGGAATACAAATGGATTGGATAATTACCAAAATAAAAGAAACACACTATTGAATGTTATAGTTTGTTGGATCAGTGTTTACAGTCAGAATCTTAATTTTGATTAATACAAAACCTACTGTTATTTTTACTAACGATTTGTACTAAGTGCATAGCAAACCAGATCGAAAGCGAGCTGGTACAGAGATAGAAAGCGAGCTGGATGAAGAGAAATGTAGCAGCTCAGCAGCGAGTTGGAACAAAGCACTGTAGCAGATCGAACCAAGAGCATATTGAGAAGATGTCCAAACTGGAACAGTGAGGGGATGCTCAAGCTGGTCTAGTAGAGGATATCCAAGCTGGTACAGTGAGGGGACGCCCGAGATGGTCCAACAAAGGACAACCAGATCGCAGAGGACACCCAAGCTGGTTCACCAGCTTGGAGCAAAAGCAGGTCAAGTGCAGATAAGATCAAGAACAGCTTATTTGAGAAGCGATCAACTCAGTGACAACCAGCTCAGACGAACCCGAGATGGTCCAACAAAGGACAACCAGATCGCAGAGGACACCCAAGCTGGTTCACCAGCTTGGAGCAAAAGCAGGTCAAGTGCAGATAAGATCAAGAACAGCTTATTTGAGAAGCGATCAACTCAGTGACAAACCAGCTCAGACGAACAAAGCAGTTTGAGCATAAGTATTGTGGAGATTGCATTGTTTTAGTTCAAACTGGTTCGCTTTGTCCTATCCACATCTAGTACACAATTCTCGTACTCAAAATCAGCAATGGCTGCAACATTAAATGTGGACAAAGATCAAAGTTTTAGAGCCTACAGACGCATTAAATGTGAAAGGACACAAATTACAACCGTGACGGAACCTTTTCAGAAGACTTTTCAATGGCTGGAAAGATGTGTCCAACTGGAAAAATCGGCACAGGGCTATTTGTATGAATAACGATGACAGTAACAAGCATATTAGGAAGATCAAAAACTGAGGGAAGAAAACATAGAGAACAACTTTCACAAAATCACTTTCCAGTGTATGAGAAATATATGATAGAGTGAGCTTACACTGTAATTTCTCACACACGATTCACTCACAGTTTCGAGGGATGATCTGTATAGATTAGTGAGTGAATCACAAACATCAAATCATTGTAGTCTTTGGATAGAGACGTTAAACAATTCTACGTCATCTTTCGCACTGAGACGTTAAAGAAGTGCCTGTAGCCTTTCTCACTGAGGCAGTAAAGAAGTGAGTTAGACACACGCAGCTTGCGGGCTGATGTGTAGTGTTTGTTAGGAGTTTTTGCGGCTGCTGGTCGTAGGAGTGGGTTGCAGCAAGGGTCGCTGTAATCAAAGCGATCCTTCCATATTGCGGAAGAAGGGGAGAGGTAGGAGATTTAGCTCCGAACTTACATAAACAAATCGCAACGTATTTTTTTTACTGCTTACTGCATTTACATTCTGCATACATGAGTTTAAAACCTGTTTATTTTTAGCTTTCAGTTTACAGAGGGTAGTTCAGGTTTATTTCCGCATGATTTTTATCATACCTGATCTACTTCTTGGTACTCAAAATCTTTCAAGAACATGAGCTATTGTAGCTCGAGATTTAACAGACCAGATCGAGCGACCAGCTTAGACGCGATATGGTTGCTGGTTGCGTGCTGATTTTCAAAATATTTTAAAATGCACGTAACTCACGGGGTTGGTGTTTGGGTTGTGTGAGAGCCTACGTGAGTTGTGGCATAGCTCATGAACACACCCCCCAAAAATCGATCCTATCATAGTTCAAGATTTACTGATGGTTGCGGCCTATATTTTCTAACAAAAGCAAGAACTCAAATATAGAGGTTCTATCCAGGTCATAGTAATTCATTGAAACACCCTCAACTAATTTTCTTTTTCTAGTAAAATAAATGCGAAAAAAAAAATTCATTTTTTTGAAATCGTGAACTCGAAAGCTTTAATAAAACTCGATAACATAAAATGCTTAGAATTTAAAACAAAGTTAAGTAATCGAAGAAATCATTTCAGCATAAAATCATTTAAAGTTTGCCACAAAACCTCAACTAACAAAAAGAGAGTTTTTGACAAAACATCATACTGAAAACCTAAATAAAAATCCCTCTTCCTCTCATCATGAACTAGCGGAAAAACACATGGCCACTGGGATGTGCCAAATGAATTTCCATCCGCTCAAAGGCCCTGCCCCTCAGCCTCTGTCTTCGAGTCATCTGTACCAATCAAACGTAGGAGCCTAAGGGCTCAACAAGTACAACATGGATGATAGCAAGTACTAGAGAATACATGCACATGAATTAGAATAACTGTACTCAAATAATTACTTTAAATGCATAAGAAAACATCATCTCAAAGCATTGTTCTAAAAGTTCATGCATAGGAAATAAACTCATAAATAAAAGAATTTCTAGCGAATTCCGTTTCTCGACTGTGGTCCCTCAACCTCAAGTCGCCTGATCAAGCTAAATAATACCATGGTACCAGGTTGAAAAGGCCCCCAGTACTTATCTGGAGCCCAGTCCTGTCAAATTTAAAGGTACTCCAGTACTTATCTGAAGCCAATATGCGTCAAGTTGATGTGGCCAAACGAGACATCTTCCGATCCCATATCTGTCATGTTGATATGTCCAAACGGAACATCTCCCGACCCCATATCTATCAAAGTTAGAAACACCACAGCCAAGTCCCATCATTCAAAGTATTCATTTCTTGCTCAACTTTCTGCCTCAAAACAGTCTCATACCTCATGCCTCAAAAGTACAAATTTTCACTTTCCTCAAACTTACATAAAACTGCAGAATGCATAAAATATCTTAAGGTTGCTCAAAATCATAAAATATCTTAAAATCATCATTTTATAGTTTTCATGACAACGGCTGCCCCTAGAACTCAGAACACGACATGAAAGCACAGATCAGCTCGCACTGATCAGCTCAGAATGCAAGGTTCAACTTATGGTAATATGGACAGTGTACCACGTGGCCCAGCTCACACCTACGATCAGTTTAGAGCATGCATACCAGCTCCTCAGCCCAGATCAGCTCGGGGCTTCAGATCAGACATCGCACTGAAAAACAGCTTAGAGCACTCGATCAGTTTAGTGTACACAGAATATCTTAGGGTTCTCTACTTAGCTTACGATTCCCACTGTAGCTTATGGTACCCACTGTAGCTTACGGTACCTGTTAGGATAAAATTTATAGTTTTGGTGATAACAAATATAAGAAAAGATTTGGACCTAAACGATAAATTTCGAATAATCTTCTCACAGAAATTAGAGGTTGCTGACAACAGTGATTGGTTTGAGTTACAGTTATGGTTTCGGGTTGATCAGAATCGGATCTTGGAACAGTGGAGTTATCGATTTGGTTATTCGGGTTATCGGGTCAGAAATCTACTGTTGATGGAGTATTGAGGATGATGATATCTGCCAACAGCACTTGATTATTGTATCGGTGATAGTATCTGCCAACAGATATTGAAACAGTAAAGGGTTCTATCAAAAGAAAGGGTCGTACTCATTGTTAAGTATATTCGACAGACCTTGTAACAGTACTATTCATCGTTGCTGACAACAGATAGCGCTACAGGATTTGCTCATCAGTTTTCGTAACAGTAAGTTCAACAGGACTTCGTTTGCTATCAACAGATATGATGACATCAGCCACAGTAGAATATCAGATATCATGACGTCACCATCAGTTAGCTACACTGGTCATATAACAGATACGATGACGTCAGCTACAGTAGAGGAACAGATATAATGACGTCAGCAGTGCTGAAATTTGCAAGTGGTTTAATTGTGTTTACCGCGACAGGTATCTTAATATTAAGGAACTATTCATTTGTATTCAACAAAGAAAGATCTGTCGACAGAAATGGTTTCAAGCGCAAGCATTAAGATGATTCAAACTCGATCGTATACTCAATTGGAAAAGATCGATGGCAAAACAAGAGTCGTTCAAATTGCCTGGAATTAAGGAGACAAGATTGGTGCTATTTTTGGATAAATATTACACATTGGTAGAGGTCGTTACAACGGGATTACACATATATGGAAATCATATTTCTGTCTCTGACGATACGCATTTTACCATGTAATGGAGCAGGATTGACGGAGTACTACTGTCAGATTTTCAAAAAGGATTTTGTTGCCTTATCAGAAGTAATCGATCGTTGAACGAAGAGTATAAATAGCAGATGTTCTGAATTGAACAACACAACCCTCGCCATTCCTATTGCTGAAACGCTGCCAAATTGTATTCTCGAGCTATTTCTTATTGAAGCGTACTTAAAGCTCACAAGACTCGAAGAAAAATTCTGTTGTTTTTCATTGATATACCTTCGAGTCATTCTCTGGTTCAACCTTTGATTCGAGTTTCTGTGTTCAGAAACCAGAGAAATTTACAGTCTCAAATACGTGCATTTCATTGTAATATCTTATTGAGTCTGTAACAAACGTGCTCTCAAAAGCCGTTTGAAAATATTACCAAGTGTTGTAAACCAGCAGCTGCGTCTGCTTGGATTGGTGTGGAGATACTAGGAGTTCTCGTAGCTGCTGGTTGCGGGATCGGGTGTTTGTAGAAGGCCTTTCATCAAATCTTCTAATGATACCTTCCGAGGAGGAAGAAGGGGAGACGTAGGATATTAATATCCGAACTTCCAGAAACAAATCCTGAACTCTTATCTCTTTACTTTACGCTCTTGAATACTGCATTTACATATTATTACTGTTCACAAGTTAATCGGCCTTTTTCCGCACAAACATTGTTGGCCGAAAGACTTGCATAAAACTGAGATACCTTAAGTCTGGTAACTCGGACTTAAGTTAAGTCGTGCTTGTAAAACATTTTAAAAGATTTCAAAAATCGAAGGAGTTCATTCAACCCCCCCTCCTGAACTCCTGTTCATATATTGATCCTATTTCTGGGACCATCAATTGGTATCAGAGCAGGCGCTTCTCAGTTATTGAACATTATTTATTTGTACGTTATATTATCTCAATATGTCGATCTCTCACAACAAGATTCCCATGTTTTCCAGAGAAGATTATGATGACTGGAAGATACGCATGCAACCGCATCTGGCTGCCATGGATGACGAAATGTGGACTGTTATCACTGAAGGGCCATTGAAAATAATGAAGCCAAATCTGGCGGTTGCTGTAACAAATGGCGAGCCTCGGTATCTTGAGAAATCCAGACACGAATATACAAATGATGACAGGAAGAAAGAAAATCTAGACAATGTGGCCAGGGACATCCTATACAAGACGCTGGACAAAGACAAAAACATGTTCAGCAAAATCAAAACCTGCGCCACAGCCAAAGACATCTGGGAAAAGCTGATCCAGATATGTGAGGGAAGCGACGAGACAAAAGATAACAAGTTGACCGTCGCTCAACAGAAGTATGAGTCCATCAAGATGAAAGACGGCGAAACAATGACTGAATTTGACGAGCGCTTCAGTGCAGTTATCATCGAGTTGAACAGCCTTGGAAAAGAGTACAACAACAGAGAGCTAGCACTGAAAGTCATGAGAGCGTTACCCAAGGAGTGGGACGTGAAGACCATGGCAATGAGGGAGTCGAAGGACCTGAATAAGCTGGAACTCCATGATCTGTTCGCAAATCTGAAGGCATACGAATTTGAATTGGAGACAAGATCAGAAGCTGGTCCCTAACCTCCCAGCCAACAAAAGCATTGGCAGCTACAACAATAGAACAGTGCTCTCCTAGCACAAGCAAAACCGCTGATCAACTCAGCGATGACGTCATGTCCCTCTTCGTAAAGAAGTTTGGGAAATTCATGAGAAGATCTTTCCACCCTTCCTCTCCTTACAATAATTTTAATAAAAATGATAAATCTGTATCTGACATGAAATGTTTCAATTGTGAACGACCAGGGCATTTTTCAGCCGAGTGCAACAGGACCAAGAAAGACGATAGATACAAGCGAGAGGACAAGAGGAGTGATGATCGATACAAGAAGGAGGAGCGATACAAGAGAAATGAGGAAACTGATGAAAGAGCTGTTGAGAAATCCAAGGAGCGATCCAAGGACAGGTGGATGAGAAGAAGAAGTGACAAAAGACCCAGCCACAAACATGACCGCAAAGCATTGATGGCTGAGGAAAGCACAAAGAGCTGGGTGGACACTGACTCAGAATCTTCATCCAGCAGCTCCTCATCAAGTGACAGTGAACAGGAGGAAGTTCACTGCCTCATGGTTGATCAAACTTCGGATGATGAGGTATTTGATTTCTCAAACATTTAATTTACACGTGAGGATCTAGTTCAGGCACTGAACGATATGGTCCATGAGTACAAGACTCTATCTCACACATTTGAGGAAATCAAGGCCGAAAACGCAAGTCTGAAAAATAGTTCAGCAGAATCGAGTTCTGACGAGCTTGAGGATACTGACAGTTTAAAGACTGAGTTGAGTAAGCTGAGAATAGAGAATGAATTGTTGAGAAGTGAGTCCAGCGAGCTCAAGGCTGAAGTTGAAAAGTTAACTAAAGATCTATGATTAATAGGATGCACGATAAAACCCCATATGAGATCTAGCATGGCAAGAAACCCGATATATCATATTTCAGGGTGTTTGGGTGTAGATGTTTCGTTCACAACAATGGCAAGAAACACCTAACAACATTTGAACCCAAATATGATGCAGGAATATTTTTAGGTTACTCTGCTGTCAGCAAAGCCTATCGGGTATTCAACACCAAGAGTCTAACTGTTGAAGAATCTGCCCACGTTGTGTTCGATGAGACAAGTTTCAAATCAAATTCAGCTGCAAGCTTACATGACTTGTGCACACGTCTGGAATCAACAAGCCTTGAAGAATCTGATGATGACGTGTCACAACAAAGATTCACAGCTGAAGAACAACCAATAGTAGATACACAACATACTATTACTCAACGAGATCTTACGGTAGCTGGAGCAGAAGCAATCACCGCGCAAACAAATGTTGTTCTAACAGATCTGTTGGCGACAATGGCGGATCCGGATCCCGTTTCCCGGGGGCGCAGCGGAAGTTAAAATTTTGCCCCGAGATACGTTCAATACATTACAAACAATTCTATAATCCATGCATATGATGTTTGAATCGTTACCTTGCTGGCGTCTAGGCGCCTGGCTCCGACCAGTTTCACAAGGAAACCGGCACTTCAAAGGTAGGCGGCGGTAGATCATCTAATCAGGTCCATGACCGGAAGCACGAATCCTTCGTCAGCCTGCACTAGAAGGACTGACGAATTTACCACGGACGGAATCTCCTCAACAAGGTGATCAGAACAAGTCCGATCACGGCAAGCGGCGGCGGGCGGCGCGGCGCGGCGGCGCAAGGGCGGCGACCGTGAGGTGTTGTGGAGAGGGAGAGGGCTGCGGCCAACTTGGAGGCTAGGGTTTGTGTATTGAGTTATATCATACAACCCTAGGCTCAAGAATAAGTATAGGTGTGATGGGCTTGAACCGGCCCATTGGACCTGGGGCGGGCCCAGTCCAACGTATGAACATTCGGTTCATCCCTATCACCGTAACTTCATCATAACTCCGATCAACGATATGATCGGACCGATCTACACAGTTTCCAAAACTGAATATTATGATGCGAAAACAATTTTTCAGACCACCTAGTCCAAAATTGCAGTTTAGCTCCTCAACTATGGGAAATTGCAATTTGACCCCTGTTGACTTTTAGGAAGTCGCACTCCCTAAATTCCTCCTCCTATGCTCAAAACATTGAGCTCAGTTTCCGTGCGGGAATCATGAATCCAGTACTTGTGTGACCCTCAATGGTTCAGGGATACAGCTAGCCGTGGGCCCACAACCATTGTGACTCCGAAATCACAATTTCGGACTTGCCCATCGGATCATGGTAAAGCACCTAGC